>OMKX01000806.1:0-13383 GCA_900302425.1 Brosme brosme
AAGTTAAAGTAACAGAATACATAGGTGTGGAGTGAAGAGGGAGAAAGAGAGGGGGGGAAAGGGTGTTCTTATCAGCAAGATAAATATCTCCACAGACCTAAAATAGCCAAGTGGTAAATGTTGTCGAGAATAAGGTGTGTGTGTGTGTGTGTGTGTGTGTGTGTGTGTGTGTGTGTGTGTGTGTGTGTGTGTGTGTCACTTTAACAGAAGTGGTTGTTAGGAAAAATATAGAAGTGGCGGCTGGGGACCGGAGAGAAACGACTAGGGACGAGAAACAAAGGTAGCCAGGAATGACTGCAACAGTCATTTTCCTCCACCGTTTGACAGCCCTGCTACAGGTGTGGACCTGGTAGCATTGTGCAGAAGCTTTAAGGCCAAAGGGCTCTTCTCTACCTCTCTTAAACACTTGAACATGATTTAGCCTATGGGTCAGATGAACTCAAAAGGTGACTTGTCAGGTATTTTGAATGTGTTTGTGCATGTGTACCCTCTAGTGCCCAGGCAGTTCTTGAGAGATAACTCTCTGCTATGTTAGCCTCCTTTCCACCCTTTCCCCCTCTCCCCTCCACCTCTCCCTCACACAACGCTGACAAATGGGAAATGATTCAGAATTCTTCGCCGATCCCCTCCCTTTTCTTCCCCACTTATGTCACTTCCTGGTCCCTTCCTCTCTGTGTCCAGCTGCTGGCCAAGGACCCGAAGGAGCGGCTTGGGTGTCAGGGCCGCGGCGCGGTGGAGGTGAAGCAACATCCCATCCTCCGAAACATCAACTTCAAACGATTGGAGGCCAGCATGCTAGACCCGCCCTTCAGTCCAGATGTAAGACACACACACACACACACACACACACGCACACACGCACACACACACACACACACGCACACGCACAGGCACACGCACGCACACACACGCACAATTACTAGTATAAGCTACTGGAAAATGTTATCAACGAAAGCAAAGCTTTTAAGTAACGCTATTCACAATGACTGTCAGGTCATCTGTTAATCCGGTTTAAGACACATTCTATCCGAATGTAATTGCATTAAAATGTAATAACATTGCAACTCATTCTTTTTTCTTTTATTTTTTTGTTATTCCCCCTTAGTTTTATATTGATTCCCTGATCGCTCTTCTCTCTCTCAGCCGCGGGCAGTGTACTGCAAAGATGTGTTGGACATCGAGCAGTTTTCCACGGTCAAAGGCGTGAACATTGACCCCACAGATGATGACTTCTATCACAAGTTTGTCACAGGGAGTGTCTCCATCCCCTGGCAGAATGAGGTAATGCAGGCTTGAACAAGATGATGTCATACATTATGCATGGCCATTTCTCAAGTTACAGTGCAATGACTTCAGGTATATTTACTTATAAAATGAAGATTGATCGCAGATTGAAACTAAAATACACGTTTATACTTATGCTACGTGGTTGACCTAAATGCCTGAAATCCTATTAAATGTTTAAGATGAAGTGTCTCTTGCCGTATGTCTCTGATCTACCTATCATTCCATCTGTCAATCTCTCTGTCTCTATCTCCCTCTCAAATGAATGAAGATGATTGAGATGGAGTGCTTCAAGGAGATCAACGTCTATGAAACGGATGGGACGTTGTGTTCGGACCTGGACGTTAACCGGCCCAACCCTCCACCAAAGAGAGGCTTCTTCTACCGCCTTTTCAGAAGACAGGCAAGTGCCAGCACTCCTGCAACTGTCCGAGGGGGTGGGGGCTAAGGTACCTTCTTCCTTCCTTCCTTCCTTGCTTCCTTCCTCTTCAAGGCCTCGGCTCAAGTAACCTCGACCAAGGCCGTAGGCAGCTTTTTGCTGTTGTTTTTGTGATGAATAATCTTTTGTTTACATTAGCCAAATTCAGAGCATTTGAAATGGACATTCTTGGGCGTATCCTCTGCTCCTGTAGACCTGGTTTGGAAATGTTTAAAGGACATCTTTTTTTCTTTTACATTTCCATTCGTTTCCAAGTAGCAAGGTAGGTCTGGGTCAAGGTTCTCTAGTCTAGGCTTTCTCTATCTTTTCTATTGTTCTTTGGGGTATCATCTTTTTTATGATTTTCTTTCGTTAACTCTAAGGTTTATTGGGAAGGGTCTTTGGCAGACGGCATGGGATTGCTAAAATAACGATAAAACTAACCGTGATTGCAGATGACAACTAACATAACCCAGATGTATTACTTATACAAACGAACCTTATTAGTTAGGCCTTATCACATTGGTACAAAGAACCAACTGAACTGTGTTAAGCTAGCTGCAGCCTTATCACTTTGTGGTGATTCATCTGTTTGTGTGTCTACAGTCAGCGTTTCAGAAAAATAATAACTTCACCCCATTTCCTTTTGTTTTACAAAATAGTAATAATACGTAGTTCACAATTTAAACTGATGCTTAATGAACATAATCTTCCTACCTTGAGAACACGCTTTGCTACATTGGGAAAGCCGCATTGTCCATAAAGTGTCCCTCTTGCCTCTCCGTAGGTGTGTTTTAAGAGCAGTTACAGTGAAGATGAGCACGAGGAGCCCTCGCGACTTTAAACCACTCCTTTCCTATCCCACCTTCGCCACCGACCTCCACCACCGACTCCAACCGAGCGCAAATCTTAGGAACTCAGTGAATGTTGACCTGTATTTATGAGCTGTATTAAAATTGTATTATAACTAAAAGAAAAAAGTATGAGTTTAAAGATTTTGTACATTTGTACTTGAATTTATGTCTAGATGTATATTTTCACTAAAGGTTGTATTGTACAAAAAGCCATAAAAGTACCACTTGAATGCATACATAACATTTTTTTTTCTTTTTTTTTCCTTTTGGAATGAGTATGGAAAATGTCTGTTGAGAAGTTTTTTAAGAAGCACAGTACCAGTAGTTTTTTATTTTATTTCTCAATGTAGCATAAGGCCTTTGTTTTGTATGTGCTCTACGTTTGTTATCGTTGATTTGGCAAATGTGATGTGTTGTTAGTACATCAAGCTCACCAATCACTAAACCTAACCCCTTAGCCTCTACGCCCCAACGGTCTTCAGTAGATCTCTATTAAAGACATGGATTTGAGCGATCTTGTGGTGACAAATCTAATCAGAGGTGGCCATGCTGTTGCCGTGCTGCTTAAACCTATCCATTTGTTTCCCAGATTTACACCTCGTCCACCTACTTAGGTTGAAGGATTCAAGTGGTTGATTTGGAATCATGCGCCATGATAATTCATGCCCTGCAGCTCTGGTTGTAATGATGAACTGGTATGTACTGTATGGATGGCTTTTATTGGTATTAGGCTGCTATGTGGATACTAGCATTAGCAAACATCAAGCTCTTCTAGGTGCCTAGAGAAAAGCGCTTCTAGCAGAGATAGCATGCATTTCTGTCTGACAATCTCTTAGTCAACCGGTACAACACACAAAATAATCCTTACGATTAAGTCAATTCAGTTTAAGTTGCATGTCATGGAACTGTATTTTGTTTCTGGTCTTCCACTAGTTTTTAAGCTCGAAGTGACCAGGCGACCAACCCCTATTCGATTCCGGATTCTTATGGAAATAATGTTACAATATTGACGTAAGAGAATGCTATTCTTTTATTAATCTTTAGCTCTATTCTTAATTCAGTTTATTTTCCACTTTTGTTTGTCATTCTTAAGATTGAGTTTTGTAGAAAATTTGAATTATTACAGATCCATATGAGCGTGGCTTAAAAATAGCTTTCAAATCAACCAAACTTTCAAAGCTTGAGTTGCCTGCATTATTTAACACTTTTAATTTTGGTGCTGTTTACCTGTTGATCATAGATTACGCAATGCTTGTCGAGCAGATACTCTGCTAGAAGACCCCAATGTCATTGATCGGCTATATCTCTGATCATTCTAAAGGAATAGGTGGGCTGAAAAAAGAGAATTATCACCATTTACTACTTCATTCAGATTTTGTATGTTGCTCTTCCATAGGAAAGATTTAACAACTGATTGCATGTTCTTAGACAGGCTAGGGAAGGGAATTTAGCTTTCGACACCTGCCTATATACCTATGTACAGGAAATCTTAACAACTTGCATAATCCCATTTTTGTGCACTTTTAAATACACATGGAACATTCTTCAAAATCGGCTGGTTATGGACAAGCTGATTTTATGACATCCTGGATTGTATCAGGATTTATTATGATTAGCATATGTATGTGCCCTTTGTAGTTCAGAAACACGTTAGCTATTTTGAAATTGAATTTTCTTGAGACAAACATATTTTACCCCCTCCTTTGTTTTAATGCTGTGAATATCTGAACTAGACTCATTGGCTTTGTGTGCATTTATAATACTGTAACTATATACAACTTTTGTAACATTTGCCTAATTATTTAAATGTAACATGACCCGAATACTAAAACCAAGTTTGCCAACCCATTGCAATGTCATCCATCAGGGTTTAATGATCCACAAGTGTTGATTCTCTGCATTATGTTAACACTGTTATTCTCCATCAACATCGATGAATGCATTCACTCAAGCAACTCATACTCGTTGCAAATGACATTGAAATCCTAGGAGGCAAGCGTGGTTTTATTTGTAGAAAACAAAAAGTGCCACCTTCTGTTATATTGACGATTTAAAGTTGTACAGCTACAGACTTGTAGAGGTGGTTTGGCTAGTTCACAAGGCTTTGTCTCAACCAGCACATTCCATTACCAGATCAGGAATAACACAAATGCATTTAGTCCTTGATGGTTTGTCACTTGAGTTTCTTAGTATCTTGTTGATTTATTTTTTTTCATTTTTTGTTGTTCTCAGGCACATTTCGGAGCCAACTTCTCTGGCAAATGTAGATTTATGCCTTTATAGGTCTTCGCCTCAAAAACCTTGTAAAATACATCTTTCTAACATTTAACATATACGCTTTCACAACCAGGAGAGAAAAAAAAAATATTTTCCATCCAAATAGCAGTAAAGAAATGTTTAGTTTTATTGCACTATGGTGTGTACTGACAATGACTATAGGTTGTGTCTTTTAACTTGTTGCCAACGATACCAAAAGCATCATTTATACATTTTTTTTCTCACTCTGATGAACTTAATGCAGAAAGACTGACCGCCTTTATTGTATGTGCCAATGACCAACGTTTCAGTTCTGACACCGCCCTCCTCATTCGACTGTGTTTTTCCATCTATTCTGAGACGTCCTGAGCATTAAAGGAACTTTGAACAGCTGAACAGTTTTGAATGTCCGCACTAAGTGCATTGCAATGCCTGTTTTAAAAAAAAGAAGAAAAATACCTATGTTTTTATAACTCAAGCATGTATCAGTTTGTAATACTAAAGGTTCCTTGTACATATAATTGATCTTCTAGTGCCAACATACCACACTGGTATCTAAGGACAACTTTATAGCTAGCAAGGTGGCCCGCAAAATGTACCCTGTCTGAATACAGTTTGGCGTTTTGAGGCCTATCCTTCCGCAGTCCTCAAGAGTTGGCGATGCATCAGCTTCCCAAACTTGGTTAACACTCGGAAAAGGAACATGAAACAGATGTTTTGCTGGAGAAATCTCTGAAGTTGCCTCATAAAGTGAGGTATAGTTTTGGGTGGACTGCCGAGATGATGTGAGTTGTTCGGACACATCACCTGGTCTAGACACGTCACAGACGATGGATAGATTTTCAGGGAAGGTTGAGAGGACGGACGCATCAAATGTTATTCACACAGGGTCTTTCCTTATTTTCTTCTTTTTGTAATTGTACAGTCATGTTGTTCAACCACTGCAGTCATTGTAATTCTTGTACAAGTTGTATCACTGGTTGTTGTACCATATCTGACATTTGTAATTAATTATGAAATAATACACTGCCGTTTGTATAAAAAATACATAGGTCCCTGGTTTATTTGTGTCATGTTTACATTTTATGTTTTTGTGGTTCTAGGGTTAGGGAACTTTTATATTCACAAATTTGTTATATTTTAATAGTACTGGGTTAGATCCCCAATGTCTTCAGATACAATATATATATGTATTAATGATCTTCATGTTCTAAACAAATCATAGAATAGGATAACATTTTATTAACCCAGAAGGGAAATTCTGGTGTTACAGCAGCATAAAAGGACAGTGCAAATCAAACAAGTCTATATAGGATGAGAGAACAAAAATAACTATCAATTAAAATGTTAACTACATATACACCTATATATCTATATCTTTATATAGATATATGCTACAATGCATATTATACAATAAAAAAAAAAAAAGGCAAAACTAATCCAAATCATATTGGCATAATTAGGGCAAGTGCAGTTACCACAATGGAACACAGTGAGCCCTCAAGTCAAATGTATTTGGTATTCGTTTACTTTGTCTGTCTGCCTTCAAGTAAGTAAATCATCAATTCATTCAATCTCTGAATGTAAAGCATTAATTATAGGCAAAAATGCCTTTATGAGTTCATTAAAGCACCTTTCTTGCTTGATTCAAATCAGATAAAGACCTACATCGTTAAACAACTGTCCATGGCTAAAACCATAAAGTAAAGTTTATTTGTTAATATATGTAATTGCAAATAAGCTAAACGTTTCATATGACCCGATGGATTTGAGTAAACCCGTGATTCAACCCGCCTCTCCACGACACGTTCAATTGGTCTCTTCTGGTGTCAATCGGAGTCAAACCTTCGCTCATTGGCCATTGCTGTCGCGTATGCTCCACTCCCTGTAAAGCTGTCACAAGTCCACTTCCTTGTCGGATTTGTCAGGGAAGCGTACCTCAAATATGCATTTTATTGCAATGCCTCCCATTCATTAATGGACAACCGTGTGAAGAAATAGGAAACATAGTTCACTGAAGAGAGGACGGAGAGGTGGTAGTAGCGGTCGAGCAGTGTTTGCTAGCACTCTCGTTGCACTACCTCGCCTCCCCGTGTGTTTGGTATTTTGACCCTCAGCTAGCTCATATTGTAAATATTAGCTAGCCAGGCTAGCTTACTCACTGGTGGCTGCTAAAATGGCCACCATGGAGAAATTAATGAAGGCCTTTGAGTCTCTCAAGTCATTCCAACAACAACAAGGGCCACCGACGGTCGAGGAGCTCGTCCAGAAACAGTAAGTTGTAACAATCTGACGTGGAGGATAAAACAAACGCAGCTAACGAGCATCTTGCACCTCTGCACCCCTTTGACAGTGGCACTGATGCTGGCTTGCTTGAGGGGATATACTCGATTATTTGACACTTAAGCTAGAAAGGCAGTCATATCATGTCTGTTATTCGGACAGGGTGCAAGATATTTTACGCATTTGTTTATCTGCCAGCTAAGCATTTACTGTCGTAGCGGACCCTTGCTGCTAACGCATTGATGTTTGTTGTAGCGCAGGCACCTGCCAATGGCTCGAACACAGGATCTATTTAATGTCCAGTTTCGGCTTATGAGCTAGAATCACTATGTTACCTGAAAATATGTGGTGCTCTCACATTGCATAGTTTTACGGTTGCTTTCAACTCTACGAATTGCAAACCCGATTTGCTGTTGACGGCTGCATTCCATTGTCTGTTATTGACATGATGTACATAGTTCCTTCTCCTCCATTTCAACCTAACTGGAAATGGGAACTGAGAGTGGCTGGTTGTAATGGTTGTAGGTAAATGCACTTAAAAGTGCCCAAATGTTTCTGCAATCTGACGTGTATCATGTTGTTCTTTTTCAGCCCATTTTTATCTCCCCCAATTCATCTCTTTCTAATCTTTGTGCTTTTCCATTTCCCAGAAAAAAGGAGCAGGCTGCCACTAAGAAGGACCGTGTCACCCATTGCTTGACAATATGCGAAAATATTGTAGCCCAGTCTTTAAGGTAGGACCTGTCTCACGCACACCAAACTAAGTACTAGCATTCAAATGTGTTTCAAACATGACCAGTGGCATTCAACTAAATACATTGAGGATCTGTGTTACACATATTTACTCAAACCCCCTTAATTTAAGGATAATTCTGTAATGCACAACAAATTATTAATGTGTTGCTGACTTGTGTTGTTAATTGTCCTTTAATTGGTAGTTGGGCATATTTTTTTTTATTTTGACCAAAGAATAATTTATAGGCCTGTATAATGTGTACATTATTAGATTTTGTGTTAAGTGCAGTGTATACAGATAACCCTAACCCGATTTTTAGATGTGTAGAGTGGTCAGTCCATGTACAATGACAGGTTATTGCCTTGCTTTTATCTCGACTTTGTGCTTCTGTGATTAGAACTTCTCCAGAGTTCCAAAAGCTGCTGGGCATCGCCATGGAGATGTTCCTGCTCTGTAGTGATGACAGCGAATCGGATGTCAGAATGGTGGCTGACGAGTGCCTCAATAAGATTATAAAAGTGAGCAGCACCCCACTCCTTGTCCATCTGCACTGTGCAGTCACGTTTGTATCATGTGTCATCATATGTTAATACTATATGTACACTTTGCATTGATTTATGGTAAATTGACTCATCACCATTGATCAGGGATCGAGTGCTCATGTATTTTATGTAATCACCAGTAGAGGGAGCTAAGCTAAATGCAACATCTGTAATGAGGAGGGAAAATATATATTTCCATAATTTGAAAGTAATAACATATTCTATAGTACAAATCTACTCAAAGGGATGACTACATGGTTCATTGGCTTAGTTCAGTGCTTTATTTTCTTCTCTTTCATCAGGCACTGATGGACTCCAACCTTCCTAGACTGCAGCTGGAGCTGTACAAAGAGATTAAAAAGGTACACTCCTAAATACAAATTTTATTAATTGGAGTTTTTAATTCAAAAAGTATGAATCATAATTATTTGACAAATAATGGTCTGTGGTGATGATCTCTGCAGAACGGTGCCTCAAGGAGCCTGAGGGCAGCTCTCTGGAGGTTTGCTGAGCTGGCCCACCTCATCAGGCCACAGAAATGCAGGTATATATACACGCGCACGCCATGGCTCCTGTAGAGTGGAGTAGAGACAAAAGTTTCTCACACTGCTTCACAAGTCCATCTATCGTTCTCTCATTGGCTCTCCAGACCCTACTTGGTGAACCTGTTGCCATGCCTGACCAGAATCACAAAGCGTCAGGAGGAGACTGTGCAAGAGACACTGGCTGCTGCAATGCCCAAAATCATGGCCGCACTGGGACAGTTTGCCAATGATGGGGAAATCAAGGTACAGGCGCGGAAGTGTTACTACAGAAAACAACATAGTGTTGGGTTGGGTCAAAGTCTTGTGGTCCTGATTGCAACAGGGCCCGGTGAAAATTTTAATTTATATTTTGGTGAATGTTAGTGAAGGAAAAGTATTCAGAAATCAACAGATGCAATATCACCTCACCCTCTAACGGGGCCTTGTTTCCATTTGGATCAAACTCATCATGGATCATATCTGTGCCAGGTGTTGCTGAAGTCGTTTGTGGCCAACCTGAAGGTCAGCTCTCCTACTATCAGACGGACCGCAGCCAGCTCTGCTGTCAGCGTGTGCCAGCAGTCCAGACGCCCAAGCTACTTCTACACATGGCTGCTCAATGTGCTGCTGGGTAGGACACCTGCACACACTCCCACACTCAGGACCGGGGAGAAAGTGACATGGATTTATCCTCACACTCATAAGTCATTAAGCACACACGTCTCCTTTCTGAAGAAAATGTACAAAGTAGGTTGTTTAAATATTTTCAGCTGTATGAGAAGTGTGTTATGATAATATGTATGTGTTATTAGATGCACCCTATCCAATGAACCTCTACACTTGCAATTAGGTTCTTAAGTTTTTCAGTGACAAGAAGATGTTGATTAAATTGGAGAGACTAACACATCCAAACTGTAGTTCCGGACCTTAAAAGTTTGACAGTACATGTGTTGATTGAAAAACAATCCCACACTCAGCAGCTTACAACACCTTGTTTATCAATGAATAAGATGTGGTGCCGGATTTTGTGTTCAATCAATACGGTGACCAGTTTATATTCTTAGGCTGACAAATGGACCAAGGGATCTTAATACTGAACCCATTTAAGGCTTGTGTGGTTCACACACACAGAGAGGCTGATCTGCTGTCTCTCCCCTGGGTAGGGCTGTTGGTGCCAGTGGACGAGGAGCACGGCAGCCACCTGATCCTGGGTGTGCTGCTGACCCTGCGCTACCTGATGCCTCTGCTCCAGCAGAACATCAACGGCCCCAGCCTCAAGGGCAGCTTCGGCGTCATGAGGAAGGAGGTCGACGTACAGCCTACGCCTGAGCAACTGCTACAGGTAGACACGGACTCGAGCGCGCTTGTGTGTCATTTCTGCAACTGTGGGCGTTCCGAGGGAATCCCTGCTCCCTCCCTTCGTTTCTCCGCCATTGAGAAGTGTTGCATTCCCGTACCTGTAATTGACAGGATAGATGGATCACCCTAAGAAATCAGGGGAATAGAAGCACTGATTGGTCAGAAGTGAGCCGGGGGCAGCCTCGAAACAGACATGGTCGCAGTGCATTTCACTCACTAATGATGGATGGATGGCTGTGACATTTCTATTTTAAATTACAATCTAATTCTAGCACTTACATTATATCTACAGAACCTAATGAGTGAAAATGAATGTCCCCTCTCCAATACTTGATCTAGAAACTCAAAATCATCACGTTATATTTAGCTCTGTATTGGATATGCCAAATCAAAGCTTGAAGAGAGTGTGTGTGTGTGTGTGTGTGTGTGTGTGTGTGTGTGTGTGTGTGTGTGTGTGTTCTCAGGTGTACGAACTGACCCTCCACTACACCCAACACCGGGATCACAATGTGGTCACTGCAGCTCTGGAACTACTGCAGCAGATGTTCAGGACTCCGCCCCCAGAGCTCCTGCACATGCTCATCACCCCTGGCAGCATTCCGCACGCCAGTGTGTTCCGTCATGACATTGAGGGGCGCGCGCGCTCTGGCAGCATAGTGGAATTCATCGGTAAACATGACTTTTGATGCTGCTAATGGTGGTGCTTGGCCAATGGCTCAGCAGGGCGTGGAGCTCGTGAGAGTGTTTGTGGGTATTGATGATCGGGTCCTTCATGAAGTTCTTCGGCCTTTCGCCATACGTGTCTTTTTAATGCAATATAGATCATGGGATCACGTTGGGACCAATCAACTGTCAGGTACGGACAGTTGATTCGTGTTTGGATAATTCGTGTTGGGCCATTGGGCATCTTGAACTGCCTTTGGGCATCTTGGATTTTCAATGGAAATTAATAATACAGATAATACTTAAGCGTATTTCTACATGGTAAGCATTTCAAAAAGGCAATATTCTAAAACACTTGTCGTAAGCCATAAGTGATTAGTATGCTGCTGAATCGTAGCTTCTTAATAACTAATCCATACTGTGCTACGATGTTTGTACACTAAGCTGTTTAATGAGTGTGGGTGCCCTGCTAAGGTTTGTGCATCTCAGGTCTTGCTTTGCTTTCTAATCCATTCCTCTATTGATCTTATTAATGTAATTTCCTTTTGGGGCATAAAGCTGCTGGAGCTTTTAGTTTCTTTTTCCTCTTTCTTCACTACCTCTCTTTCTATTTCTGCTCACTGTCTCCTAACACTTGCAGCTGGGGGAGGGTCTACCTGCAGTCCTCTCATCCTCAGGAAACAGAAAGGTGATTGGTCTACGTGTGTGTGTATGTTTGTGTATGACACTTGGTCAGTTATAATCGGAGCACAGCTGTTCAATTTAACGCAAGTAAATGCTATGTGCTTCAAGGATTCTCCATGCTTCACTCTACTCTTCTACTAACTACTACTCTACTAACCCTAACCTATTAGCTTGCTATGGGCCTCCTGTGGGCTGTATATTGCAGCGGTGTTGTGTGGATGTGCTGCTCTGTACAGTGAGCTGAGTGAGCACCTTCTCCTGGTTACAGGTAAGATGCTGTCAGGGGAGGAGGACGGACTGGAAGATGATCCCGAGAGAGCAGATGTCCCATCTGGTTCCTTCACAGGTAAGCTGCGCTTCTCGCACCTGGCTGCTGACACGGTCTCTGGTCTTTTGAGCGAGGGACAACTTGCCAAACAACACGAGGTCCACTGATGTATCCAGCTGTTTTATTGTCCCTTCACCAGCTATGTTTACATGACTCCATCACATAATTGCCTTTTTACTGTGGAAACCGAAATATACATGAGCGATTATTCCGCGCCCTGTGTCTACTACTTTGTCGGGTCTGAGGTTGTAATGACCCATGTGCTGTGCTTCTCGGAAAAGTCAATAGAAAACACTGCCGCACACCCTTAATAGAGAACTATATTATCTGGCAAATCGCCTTATCTGTGGGGAGTTGCAACATCTGTTCGAGTCTCGCTCTGGCTCGTGATGCCAGCTACAGTGTCCGGTGCTTTTTCCTCCCAACAGCGGCAGTAGTGGGGGCTGACGGCTCCCCAGCCACCCAGGCGGACATCATCACGGAGCAGCCCAGATCTTCCCAGCACAGCCTGCAGCCCGGAGACTCTGTGGACCTCAGTGCCTCCTCGGAGCAGGGAGGTGGCGGCGGCGGCGGGGGCGGGACATCTGCCTCGGGGACCCCCGAGTCTCCCAGCGGGCCCGAGGAGGACATGCTGAGCCGCAGCTCCAGCGGCGGGGCCAACGTCACCCCGGAGACGGCCGACTACACCACCCCGGAGAACGCCACCCCGGAGGGTGGGCCCCTGGGGGACGCCGGGGCGGTGCTAGGCGACCGCTCGCTGCCGCCCAGCGACTCCTCCCAGACCACCACCGAGGGGCCCGACTCTGCCGTCACGCCCTCGGATGTCGCAGAGCTGGTCAGTGGAAGTGTGTGTTCTTGGGTTTTCATTCTTCACGGACCATATTTGTTAATTGAGTGTGGGGGAAAGAGTAAATCACAATGCCTGGCAAAGAGAGGGATCTGATTAATTGTACCCTCTACTTCCAACAAATGAGCCACCGTGGTCTCATTAAGTGTTGCTTGGGAAATTGAGACTTCAGAGATTGTGATTAATTGGATTAAGGTCCATCGACACAACTATTTATGTGATTGGGATCAGAGAATGCTTGCTTAACTCTTGGCTTAAAGTCAAAAGTCATTCTGTTATAGGATATCAATGATCTAGTGCCTTGCTTTTGAATATTGTGCGTTCTGCTCATTTTAACTTCTGTGGTGTTGGACCCTATCCATCCCATCCCATCCCCCCCGCCTTGTCGCAGTTGCGTTCTCAGTTGCCGCGGGCGACTGAGCCATCCTCGCTCTCGCCAACTTCTACCGAGGGTCCCGATGCCACAGACAGCGACGCGTCCGTCTGCACTCCTTCCTCTCCTTCCTCCACTGTCTCTCTATCCCCCTCTTCCTCTTCCTTCTCTGCCACCTCTTCCTCTAGCACTAGTGACCAGGTCAGCTGATTGGACACTTATTTCACTGATT
>OMKX01000810.1:0-11186 GCA_900302425.1 Brosme brosme
TGGACTCTGGGGATGGGTGAGGACACACCTGCACACCTGTGTCCAATTTACCAATCACGCCCACAGGTTAAACCAGCCATCGCCACACGCACACACACCCTCTCGAAAACCCTGACATGCCAATACTGAACAACAGCAGAAATTCTACCTACTCTGCAATAAGCCGGTTTACTCTTTATCACCCTGTGTCCTCGTGGTCACAGGAGCCCAGTATAGGAGCCCAGTATAGGTGGAGTGTAGCAGCCACCTGGGTGGAGAATTGCTACACTGGCGATGATACAGGGAGAGGTGTTGACAGAGTAAAGACAATGTTGCGTCTATCTGGATGTCAGGAATATTTCAAAGGCTCAGTGCGTGAATGTGTTATTGGCCATTAAGAACAACGTCCATGACAGCCAGGGTTGAGAGGCAGCATACCTCTGATGTCTCATGACGCTCTGCCTCGGTCTGATGCACAGCGCTTATAAAAGCAACGCTAGAACGCCAAGAGACACTTAGCCAGTGGAATCCAGATCAACCCCATAGCTGACTGACACAAGGTTTCGACGTGAACAGAGGTAAACAGCACTGCATTACAATAATGATTACTACTTAACATCAAACGTAATAGAACCAATAGACCAACACAAACTGCTCTACACAGGGGTGATGTCCAATACTGTTGATCATTTACAATCACACCATTGAGGTCCTTAAATAAACTACAAATAAATGTCTGGTTTGTGTTGCTGGTGTCAAACATAATGAACATCCAGTTCAAGGTTCAAGTTTCATGTTCATAGTCGTATTCACGTCAACCGCCCAACGAGGCGCAGGTACCGACAGCAATGAAATGCTTGAGCCTCAGCCCTCCACCCGACCCATCTATCAAAATAAAAGCGTCCCAATAAGAGCCCCCCTATGGCATCATCACCTGTTGTCATCCTCGTCGCGGCAGTTGACGTCGGCGCCGCACTCCAGCAGGATGGAGGCCACCGTCAGGGAGGGGAACTTGCAGACGGGGTAGCGGCCCACGCAGGTGGTGTTGCGGTCCACCGCCAGGTGGAGGGGGCTGTAGCCGTTCTTCCCGCAGGGCTGCAGCTTCAGGAACCTGGAGGGAGGAAGGGATGAACGGAGGGTCAGGGGTCAGTCAGGAAACAGGAGAGGTGGATGAGCCTCACAAGCCTTAAGACATGTGGCACTCGCGAGATCAAATAGTAATTAGGCTCAATAATACCATGTGCTATGAGGACAATGTAAAACAGTACTAGTCAGTAGGGCTGTCAGGTTCTGGACGGTTGGTCGATATGCACGTGATCGCTGGGGTTACTTTGATAAGGAAAACAAACGCTTCTTAATGCATTATTTCTGGGGACGGCAGGGATATCTGCAGACCGATGTGTGAGTGATAGGCTATATTGTGTTAGAAATAACATTAATAAAATGAATTATGAATAAAAATAATATTGAAGGCTCCGTAGTTTCCGTTTTAATAATCATGTGGTTTGACTTATAAGACAGGAGTAAAACACCCCAGTTTTCACAACTTTGTACTTGCCCAATTTAAGGAAGTGAAGTATATTTCTGAACATTTACTCGGCCCCAAACTAATAGACACCAAAGAAGTGGTCAGTCTGGCAGCATTTGGTTAAAAAGGACCACAACAAAGAATGCAAAGTGTAAAGTCAGTAAAAGGATGTAGGCATATCATCTGAAAATACAATTTTTTTAATGTTATCTGCGATTCCATGTCAACGTTCGTGTTTAACGGTCGATAGGTTCTGAGTGTGAACACATCAGAAGTGGCACCTTAGCCCTACTGGCAGCGCCTTCCGTTGGGACCGTTATATTAAACCCCGAGCAAAACCTCAAATCTAACTCGATGCGGCTCGCTTTCAATTGAAGTTCTGCCATAACCGAGTTGGACTCGGACCAAGATCGGATCTGAAACCCACTGACCTTCTCCAAACAGCAATGACTTGATATTTAGACTAGCCGTTAGAGTAGAATGCACTGCGGCCGATGACGTTAAGCTAGAGATAATATGCTGATTTTTGTTTGCATTTTATACAATTTTATCATAAATTTTTCCCCATCGACCAATCAATTGGTCGTAGAGTTAGTCCAATTTCAGTCGACCAAGATTTTATTTGGTGGACTACAGACATAATAATCAGTTTCATGCCTAAAGAATCTGTTCTTGTACTTATTTATTTGTCCTAGTGTCTTCCAGTCTGATTATTAAAAAGGGAGGGAGACTTCTTCAGGTCTGAGTGATCTGCCCAAGTCAATGACTTCAAACTAATCAGCCGACCGCTCGATAGCGAGACAGCCTGTAAGGCGCTCATCCCGTGTCGAGCCACATGTTCTCTCTCACACACACAAGCCCCCCCACCTGTAGATGGTCTGCTTCTTGAAGTGGTCCTGCTCCGCGGTGCACGGCACCTTCTCCAGGAGGCAGATCAGGTGCAGGATGATTGACAGGGCCTTGCTCAGCTGGGCGGGGTCCGGGGGCGTCGGCCCGACCTGCTTGACCGCCCGCTCGATCTCCAGCACGCTCTTGGTCAGGATGCCCATGAGGTCCTCGAAGGACACGGAGGTGCCCAGGACGCCCTTGGCCCGGTCCTGCAGCATGAAGGAGAAGAGCTCGGCGAAGGACAGCAGGCTGGAGGCCGTCATGGGGCTGAGCGGGTCCAGGTTGCTCTGCTGCATGTCCAGAGCGTACTTCCACAGGTTGATGCAGCGCTCAAAGTTCCCCGAGTCGGCGTAGACCGCGCCGCGGTAGCGGATGTAGTAGGACGTGTCGGGGTGCTGCGGCCCCAGGATCCTCTCCCGGATCAGCAGGGCCTGCATGCGCATCTCGTCCGGGTCCGAAATCAGGCCGTCCAGCTCCTCTCCGTTGGTGACCTGGGACGCCGGACACAGAGGAGAGACGATGACGCAGACATCAAGCTGCTCTTACATCAGAGAGGAGGGTCAGGCTGCCTACTGACCACCATCGTATAAGTATAGCCTGAACCGTGGCCTCGGTTAATTAAAAAGAACGTCCACTGTTAAGTTTAATTGTTAATTAATTATAATTAATAATAGATAGCTACAGATACAAAAGAAAATGAAGCAGCGTGATTCTGGGTCCCCGGTGTCAACACCGTTGACTTTGTCAAAGCTTTACTGAACCACATAAGCCGTACCTCCTTGGCGTAGTCGTAGGCCATGATCAGATGCTTGGGCTCGGGCTTCTGGACCACGTTGTTGCTGTCTATGTAGCGGAGGTCCATAGCTCTCTTCCAGTACTTCAGAGCACCCAGCAAGTCCCGCTTCTTGTCTACAAACGTGGCACCCAACAGCTCCAGGGCGTCGATCCTCTCCCTGTGGCTCGTCTGACATGGAACAAACATAATAGTATCCTCATTTATCATCAGACGTCTGGCAAACGCATCAACCAAGAGTACAGCGCTAAGAAATGCCCTATGAAGCAGCTGCCTGAGGAACCGTGATGAAACAGGTTCCAGTCTCCACCTGCTAGTAGTTGCAATTATCAGGCAGCTCCTCAAATAATGCTAATCCACTAATGTTGACCAACGTGATGCAGTACGTTCAATCCTTGCACACGTTTGCATTTGACTCAGGGAATGATCGAGTTACACCCGTGGCGACATGCCACTCGCCCCGCCAGCCTCCGAAGATCTTCCAGGAGAAGTCCACAACGCTAGAGATCATTGATCCTTCAAACAAGCATGAACAACGTTCCTGTTGCCTCAGCCTGTGCACACCGACAGCATGAAACTAAACACGACAAGCGCTGGAGAAGAAGAGGGAGGGGGGAGGAGGCAGACCTTCTGGTGCGTGGTGAGGAAGTCCACGATGTTGGTGTGGCCGGTGACGCTGGCCGAGAGCAGCGGCGTCATGCCGTAGCCGTCTCGCTCCATGGACGCCCCGTACTGCAGGAGCATCCGCATGATCTCCAGACTGCCCGACTCTGCACAGTCATGCAGGGCTGTGTTGCCTAGGGAGGCCAAGAGGAGACCTTTTAGAGGAGTCTGGACATGAGCTGACCCCTACTTCTAATACAGACAACTGAAATAATATTGCACACAATGTAATAGACAGAACAATGACAAGTATGAAGAGATTGCGCATTGGACGAAATGATCGATCCTGATTGGATGTTGTGATTTTTCTTGCGATCAAAACAATTGAAAGACTTATCCAGCGATCACTTCAAGGAACTGCTGTTCACAATTTAGTCCTGTTCATTGAGTGCATTCTTATTGAAAATCCTATTGTTGACCAAATGGCCACCAGGACTATTGGGTAAACACTCAGAGCCAGCTGGTACTGACCGCCTCAGTTTGTGTAATGCACCAGCCCTGACCCTGGTCAGCCAGCTCTTTGTTTGTGCAGTTATCTCATGTCAACAAACGTTTTTCTTGAATCCCAAGTAAAACATGCATAATACAGTAAAAACTAAAAAGATGAATAAAACCTGCATATCTATAGATGGAAATTGGTAATTAACTCAAAGCAATTGCATTTACACAAGCTACTGGGTTTTGCTGTGTGCTACTGCAGTGGTTGACCAGTGGTTTGGAGAAAATCACATCGGCTTCCACATGCAACACAAAGTTACATTATTGTAGCCTCCAGCATGAGGTCTGACAGAGAAAACAGTTCCCACTTCCCATTCTGATCAACACACAGTCACAAGACAGTCAGCCGTTGGGGATTTTGTGGGGTAAAACCCTTAACTAATCAGCAAATTAAAGTGCAAATTTAAAAAAAAGAATATGCTAATCATTTGACAGCTTTTGGCACAATATACCTAGAACACCCCAATGTCTTAACTTTCATATTAAAAGTAAACATTTGTATATAGGCTAGTTTGATTGCCCTATAGAACAATACACTAGTACAGTTATCACCAGCAATCCTGCAGGTCAACACGTATGGGCCCCTGTAGGACAGATCCAGAAAATCATGTAAACCAGCAGATGTGAAACCAGATCATCAAATTGTTCATCTTCTGCCCTGGCTATGTTTGGAACCGAATAGAGGACACATTTTCCATTCTGAGCAGGATAACAGCATGGGCATAGATGGAGGCCAGGTATGACGCGTCATAGCATTTGGCCCACGTCATCAAGCTAAAAGCTATTTTATGTTGTGGGAAACCGCTCTGAGCACTTCCTTCCAGCCACCGTCACCCTGCTGAAGCAGACGCGTTTTGGTCTTGGGTTAAGCAATTATCGGTGTTGCTCAATCTTTATTAAATGTTATTTTAATAGAGCGGATCTGTTATGTTGGTTTAACTTGAATAATAAAATGTGTACTCGTTGCAAAGCTATGAGGGGATGGCAGAGGAAGAACAGTGTTGAAAAGGAAGACAGCATTGTGTTTAGGGGACACAACTAGGTTAATGGCAGAACAATTACAGCAAAGTAGCTTTAAAGTACTTCAGCACTGATTGACAAACTCAGTGTCCCCCGCCTTTAAAAAGAGCAAACCCCGAACATAGTGGCGTTTTAACAACGTTTCACATGCTGCATGTCTCTTTGAAAGGGAACCAATAAGCCAACCTGTCATAAGCTATGCTCACAAGCAATTACCATCAGGCCTTTGTCCCATCAACATGTTTCATTTAGTATCAACAAAATTAACTTGGCCTTCGATTAAAAAAAGACAAAAACCAACGTATACCTTGGAAGTTGTGTCTATTGTGATTAACCATAATCCTAAACCGGATTGACTGTGCAATGTGTCAATACCAAGCAAATTATAATAGAGAAGGTAAAACAATTCTAGGAGCCTGGCATGTTTCCACGACTTCAAAACCTTTCCATGTTGTGGCTCAAGCTTTATCGGTTACAGAAAGGCATGTGGGTGAAGAAGACAAGTAATGTATTGGCAAAAAGTGTGAAAGTAAGTAAGGCATATATGGGATAGTGCGTGCAGAATAAACCGGTGTCAAGACACTCACCTTTGACACTCTTCCTGTTGACATCTGCACCTTTCTCCAACAGATACTGCGCTATTTCTTTGTGTCCTTTGTAACAGGAGATCATCAGACAAGTGTGGCCGTGCCGGTTAGCCACCTCAAGGTCTGCCTTGTGCTCCACCAGATATCTCACAATGTCCAGGTGGCCATCAAAGCAGGCCGCTCTCAGGGGGGTTGAGTTGGTTAGTGTGGTGTTGTTGACCGAGGCCCCGTGGCCCAGCAGGGACTGGACCACCTTCAGGTGACCGGCCGCCGACGCGGCCCACAGAGGGGGGGCTCCCTCAATCGTCTCCCCGTCAAAGTTCACCGACCCCCCGACCTCGACCGCCGCGCTGCAGCACTCGATCAGGTACTCCACCAGGTCCAGGTGTCCGTACCGGGAGGCCATCAGGAGCGGCGTGGCTCCGTTGGTCTTCTCTCCCATCAGCTTGGTCACCTCGTGTCCATCTTTGTTCTCCAGCAGTTTCTGCAGTAACCGGAGCTTACCGTCCCTGGCTGCATTGAATACTGCCGTTTTTAGATCCATCTCCGGTCACTTAATGGTGTGACTGACTGATGGGTGGATGTTACCGTGGAGCCTATGATGAGGCAGGAGGAACCCTTTGTTTACTGCAAGCTATGAGCGACGATCAGTAACAGCCGAGGTGTAAAGGCAATCCCGTCTGTCAAATGATATGATCAAACATTAACCTTAACAGTCTAGTGTTGGTATTTTAAAAGGCCATCACATACGTTCACCTGAACCCTCCGTACAGTGTATAGTTTGCAGTAATAGCTGGTGTGTTGTCAACTTCCTCGGTTAGCCCAGCAGCTAGCTGACTTACAGACTGTTTGGTCCTCGCATCGCTTCCATCGACTTCTGCTTTCCAAAACGTCTTTCTCCTTTACACACACCTGTCGTCGCCATTATTTGACATTATAATTCGCCGTTTCCTTTTTTGTGGGAAATAAGACAAAAGGCCAAAAGCAATCCACCCCCACTCGTTGCTACCAGTAGTTAGCTAGCTGGGTTAGCTTAGCTACAAACGACGTTTCTCCTGTAATTCAGTTTGTCAAACACCGATGCTTCTCCTTCCTTATCACCGAGGCACGACAGGCGATGTTATCCGGGGAGACGACAAATATATGTCATCCGAAGGCAGGCTGTCTCGACAATTGTCTCGGAGGAAGGAAAGATGACTAGGGCAGTGTCCACCCACTGCTTCCCTCGACGGTCACGACTAAGTACTGTCAAACCGAAAACAATGCAGTCTTTTCTCTCGCCCACTTGGAAGATTGACGTGTCAACAGCCCAATCACAGAGCATCCTAGCTTTTACAGTGCCAGTATTTTGATCAGAGACCGATTGACATGAACTACTATATGGGGGTTTTCGCCTAAAATGCGTTTTAATGGCTTAAAATGCATTGTCCATGATCCATAATGGATTGATATGCTGTCACTAACCGTTGGTTAGAAAATTATTGGAAAAGGCTTTTGAATGCAAGTATAGCTACTTCTAGTAGTATGGCGCCATCTGTATGTTTGAAGAAGACATAACAGGTCAAGGGCGATTTTGGTCTTAAGTTTCCAAAGTAAACTTTGCACAAAATAAACGTTAAATAAACACAATTAGTAAGTGGCAAAAATTCAATTCCTTTTAATACAGATGACTGACTAGTTCCAGCCAACTGTGGAGAGGGCCAGATGGAACAAAGAATGTACAGGGATCAATCAAGTCATACCAAATAAAGGGTGAAAGAAATCAATGATGTTTTGTTTCCATCAATGAAAGAATAACCTTTACCCACCACAATTTAGACCATTTATATCAATCTTATTGTATGCGGCAATCTTATTGTATGGTAAAAGGATAAATAATATCCTAATTGTACATTTGCCAGCTTGCTTTTGAAGAGGCAAGAAAACAAAACATTTTTGGTCACAGCCCACCAACATGCACTGATGTGCAAGCAAATCTCTTACCAAAGATGATTCCACTAAAGATCTAAACCGTCCCTTAAAAAATATGAATTGCATGTAGTGTTGCTTAACCTTTCCAAACCCAACACACACATTTTCTTTTTACAAAACAAAAAATAAAATGGATTGAACAATTTCAAATGAGAATTTTCTAATTATATTTTACACTCATCCCAGTCTTTACAAAACAATACAATAACATTTTATACCAGTGTATTAGGAAAAATGAGGACGATTTGATCTCACAGAATAAATAGGTTTATGCAATTCACACATTACACAGCAAGGGCTGATGTTAAGGCCCAAACCCTTTTCTTAACAAGCTGATTCAGTCAAAATGGTTGACATTACTAGATTGTTATAGTAATTTATACAGCATCAAAACAATGTAGTTAATATTCATTTTTTACTTCCAAACACAACCTAAAATACACATGAAAAAACAACTTTCAACTCCCACATATGTAATGACGTCAAACCAAGGTCTTTTCTAACTGGGATGTTGCATCATGACTGTATATATGGATCCTCTCAGTAAAATCTAATTTAGAAACATAAAAAGGATTAAAACATAAAATGAATGGCTAGCTCCATCCTCAGTATCCAAGCAGCACACAAACATTGAAGTCTGCCGTATGTGTTTTGAGAGTTAATAATTTATATTACAATTTTAACACCAGACATAAAGGAGGAAGTCATTGCAGTTTTTTTTGGCAATGGAAGGAGGAAGAAATTTAACAATTTGAATCTTTAATGTTTTCATCCACCTCCCTCAACCTTGTTTTTAGGTGCACCATTTGAAAGAATAAAGCGTGGAATTAACTGGGTGGGAGAAAAACAGAAAGCACCAAGGAAAACATTTAGAAAAACAACAGGACTTAATTCAAATGTTATGTACTGATGGTTGATGGCTAAAATGTAAAATGTATTGGCCCAGTCACCAAGATTCACTAATTTAATATTTTCTTTTACCAGCATTAGCATCAGTGCATAACACATTCCAGAATTGATCAACTACTTTTGGGACTACATCCATGTGACCTGACTTAGAGGTTTAGCTACCACTGCTAGCCAAACTCTTGAAGGGGAAAAAAAAAAAGGTGATGAAATTGATCCCAGGAGTACAAGGTGATTATGATCCAACACGAGTTGTAGTGGTCTTCCTGTCTGAGAAGAAGCTTCTCAGAAGGACCACCTGACTTATGCTGACCACCAGGAGGATGAAGGCTTCACCGATGGACCAGAAGGCCACTCGGGTGTTGAGGTCCTCAGCCCTACTGCGTCCCTGGGCCTCGCGGAGGCGAAAGTGTGTCTGGTAGTCAATGACGGATTTGAGAGCCTCATGGATGGACACACATGCTGACTCCATCTGGCAACAGAGGGGGGAGACATGAAGTTATTGTTATAGGGTAGAAAATAAATCATACCTGACGAAAGATCAACATGGTGCATTGAATTGGGAGCTGAAACACTGAGCTAAAATAGAGAGTAATCTGGTAGCATCCCATCCCACCTCTGCCTGTAACACTTTACATTGCAACCAGCAAAGAGCAAGCAGAACTCAATAAAAGAACAAGGGAATACAAGAAGGCAAGGGGCAAATCTATAATAAATAATGCTGTGGGAAACTGACACAGAGAAGCGGTTTTGAAGGGTTGAAAACTTGGACATGGCATTATTGCTGTTGAAAAGGTAAGCTTACAGACAGAGTTTCATACACATCACATTGTATTGTCTGTAATGGGCCACCCATTCGGGTAAACCATTGTAGTAAGCCCAGTAAAAATATAAAAGGCGATTAGAATGATTCCGTTTTGTACAGTGCAACATTTGGCAGTATACAATTTTAATACAACTAAATCAGTACGTTTACATATTGTTGGTAGCTTACGGGAATTGTTTGGTGTGTCTTTTCAGGTTAATTTTGTCTCTGTATGTGATCTCTGTTCTCCCACCTAGTTCAAATTAGCGTGTAATAAAGTTAGGTGAGCGGTTTTGGAGGACGGGCCAAAATATGGTTTCTGGCTGTATAATGCTTCCCACTTATATCCAACCTGACATTACATTTTGTAATGTAAGTATCAACAGTGGGAAAAGGCCTGCCAGTGTGGGGCCCAATAGGATTGTCTCACTGATCAAAAGCATGGCTTGTTTGAAATGCCGTTTTACTTGAGGTTTCCTCAACAAGGAAATACTAATTAAATGTGTGTCCAAATTAAAAGCCACCTACCTGTGTGAGAGCTGTGACTCGGTTCTCATTAGGAAACAATGGGGGGTCTTCCCCAACCTGGAAGTCAAAGTAGACAGTCTTGTGCGTGAAAGTTGAAAACTCGTTGCTGAAGCAGAACTTGAAAGTGCCATTTCTGGCAGCGGTGAATGTGAAGCTGTCATATTGCTTCTTCATCTCCTTGTAGAGGACTGTTCCATCAGGGTCCTCCAGGCGGCAATCAACATCATAATGACCCCCAGTCACGACCTGAGAAAAATACAGAAAGACAATTTTGCACCTGCGAACACATTTCCTTATTATGACAGCGGTTACTGTACACGCCTTCATATTTGTGTAATGCGGGGGATTTAGAGTCAGGTTCAACTACAAAGGACATACAAACCTGAAATTCCAGTGTACACTTTGTGCCCATGATGATGTCTTCGTAAAAGCACTGTTTAGCATTGTCTGGCAGCTCAAAGGTGAGCTCTGAACTCAGAACCCACCCACAGAGCAGCTGGGCAAAGAACACCTGCAGAAGCACCCGAATAGCTCCGTACATCTTCACGGCTGTTATATCAAAATATATATATTCAGAGATCAGTGCCGTGTCAGTTAATTTGAAGCAATTCCAACATGTATTGGTACAGACTGGGACTATACCGTGAATTGTCTATTAAAACGAACCCGGACATTGATATTAGCTTGCTAGAAGTAGCTGTATGCTAATCCATTAGCTAGCCATACCGGTTTAGTGAAAACAAACGACGGGAGACGGTTAAGTGTTAGTCTTATCATATTGTACGTGTCAACAGAATGATCAGATTCAAGGCCATTTAAAAAAAGATAGATTAAACATTTGAATCATCCAAATATATTTTGTTGCAGTGGCAATAATACACTCACCCAAATCACTCACCCGGATGTGACGAATACTAGGTTAAGAACGTTGTCTCAACGTCACATCCCATTGGCTAACATTTTTAGAAGCCCGCCCCTTGCGGCCCATTCGCACAAATTGAACGCATTTCTAAAAAAAAT
>OMKX01000814.1:0-10509 GCA_900302425.1 Brosme brosme
CCTGGTTTCCTCCTCCTCTGAAGAAGAAGCAGCCCACATGCGCGTGGGCGCGTGTAAGAATGCACGCACATTCTATTCTTGGTGCTCGAATGCATCCCCATTCCCACCTTCACCCAGTGTCGGCCTGCATTACACTACAGTGGGGGCAGCGTGTGTCTGCAGTGGGTGCAAGCACACGTGCTGCACCAGGGTGTGACCTGATTGGGCAAAATATTTTTTGAAATTCTGTGGTAAGAGAAGAGTCTGGATAAAGGAAGGGGGCGGCAAGGTGGGTCTCATGTGGGGGTCTCAACAGGGGTCGCAGACCAGAAGGGAAGCCCCCTCCTGCTGAGAGTGAGTGCGGTGCAAACAGGCCACATACCAGAGTAGAAAGCAGTGATTGGGATGGGGGGGGGTGTTCAGATAACACGTGTTGAAAAGGGTCTGCTTTGGCCATCACAAGGTCCCAGTCCTTTTGAGCGCACACCGTTATTACCTTAATACTGTATGGGTGTGGGAAGCACCTCAGGCCATACAGCAGCGATACAGCACATGAGTCAGTCAAGACGTCTTAATAATAACTGAATATAATGTTACCTGACGGAGGAATGGATCCAAGAACCCCGAGGAATTTGTCGATCAGTGCAGAGAGGAAGGTTTGTTCCTTCTTGGCCCTAAAAGAAGGAAAAGAGGAAAGCAATCTTTTCTTAGGAGCTTGTTGAATATCACTTACATTCCTTACTTCTGTCTGTGTCGGCGACGAAATGTGGAGAGGGGGATGACAAAAAAAAGAATAACTCACTGCTCTGCTGCGTCGGCATCCATCTTATCGTATTTCTTCTTGATAAGATTCCAGAACTTCTGCAGCTTCGGGACTTTCTTCAGCTCGTGCTGAAGTCTCGACTGAGGAAAATGAAAAAGTGAGAGAGTGAGAGTGAGAGAGAGAGAGAGGCCGGTCAGATTCAGTATGATCCTGGAATCAGCGTATAATCATTGATCATTATCAATCACAGTTTAATTAAATTGTAAAATAGCGGTCAAATTACAAAAACGTCTTGGTGGGGGAAAATTTGAAAGTTTGAGGAAATGGGGTTATAGCTTACTGGTAGGAGGCCCATCCACATGGGCAGAGAAATTAGCTGCTGCACTTGCTCTCTGATCAAATCTACCTCCTAGGAGTATGTCCACGGAGAGAAAGAGAGAGATAGAGGGAAAGGGGGATAGAGACAGAATTGCAAGAGACAGAGTACAAGAGGAGAGATAGCCATGTCATGAATATTGTTGGAGAAAGATTTTTTATGACACCTAAGACCCTGATAATAGTCTGTAAAAAAAACAAAGCATTTACAGAGCACCACAGGATAGATTTGAGGTTTCCCCGCCTATCGAAGCAGATATCGGGGAAGATATCCGCAGTGACACCAAATGCGGATTGTGCTGCTGATACATATGTCTCGAGTGCTGCTCCACAGTGCAGTCTCGTGGTGTAACACTGCCACCTTGTGGGTGGACGTAATGGCTTCATTGCCTGTATTTCTTATGATGGATTGGGGATTTGTCCTTCAGCCGTGCTGTATTCTCTCAGTCACAGTAAACAAATTCAATGGCAGACTTCTTCACAACATGCAACTCGACAGTTAGGAGGGGACTAGGGACTAGACACATTTTAAATCAGGATTTTAGCGGCAACACCTCAAGAGTCGGCGAAAATGTATCTTAACCTTCAAACCACCTTCAAACGAAATATCATGGACACTGTTCCCACATTTCGTTATCTGTTTGTACAATGTTATACATTTCTCTTGTGTAACAACAAAGTGTGCCTTTCAGTTGGTCCATGAGGTTGTCTACTAGTACTGTCTACAATAATCCTTCAGTTAAGGAATATGATTAATGACTACGGATGTTTTCTCATGAAATTAAGTTATTAAAAATGGACATCCCTATTGTGTATGGAACTGAATTCAGCCAAAGAATATCATATTGAAATGATTTGCTAAATAGCCAAAGACAAAGAAATCATAGATCAAATTATAGAAGACACTTCTCCAGAGATTTTCCAGAGCGTCAACACAGATTACATAGGGGAGGCGCGGAACACACCAGACTGTTGAAGCAGTGGTCCAGGAAGACCAGAAGCACTGTCTGTTCCCTCAGCGTTAGCCCTGCCTTCTCGTCCGCTAGAACCGCCTCCATCACACACTTGAAGAAGAATGGGAAATGACCCGGGTTCTTCTTGAACGGCTGGGATGCGTGAAAGAGAGATGGAGAAGACAACAAAAACAGAAATGAAGGGTCTCAGCAGGGTACTGAAGTGGCTGTGATTCTGACCCCCAGTCTAAAGGTACAAGGTTCAATCCCTTATGTCCAAAGCCTAACCTTTGAGCATTCTTGAGCATGATGCCTACTCCCTTCCATCTGAATTCACTGTGAAACGCTTTGGATAAAAGCGTGTGACTAAATAGTTAATGTTACATGATAGCACATGATGCCTCACTTGTTTGGAATTATTTATATCTTGGCTTATATTACAGCTGTACAATACAAAATACCATTACACTCCCATCATTATACATTTGTTGAACATAGTGCTGCTGAATATAAAGACAAACAATATGTTTCATGTTCTAGCAATAGGTTCTGGGGAAATGCCACACACACACACACACAAGTTGAGTGATAATATGGACAGAAAGAGAGAATTGTTTTCTTACCTCCCAAGCAGGGACATTTTCTCTGAATTTCTCATTGACTATGCAACTGATGGACATCAGAAAGGCGTTGCTGGATACCTTGGGTGTGTAGTTAACCCACAAGTAGTTCTCAAGATACTGACTGTTGACAACGAAAAGAAAATATATATATTTATATTTCCTTTCATTCACTGAGTAAAGACACAGGTTATTGAGTATAATAAATAACAAACCTGAACTCCAGAAGCATGATTTTCCTAATGGCAAATCTAAAATAGAAAGGAGACAATTTGTTGTATTCTACATCTGAAATAACACACAATGGAGAAGAATGAAGCCGTTCCAGACAGGACATTTACAGTAACTTACTTGGAACTGAGAATCTCCTTTTCATAAACATCTTCCAGCACCTAAACAAGGGAGAACATCATTGTTAAAAGGATGCAAATATAAAATAGTATAATAGTATATATAGAGGCTCTGGTGGAAATTGTACCTAATTTTGCCATTCACAAAGGTTATAATGTTCACACAACATATAATGTCCAAATTGCTCTCACTTTAGAACTTCAAAGATCTTCATAACCAGTTATTACAATGCACATCTTTGTCCATTACAATCTCCAATGCTGCAAAACTTTTATTACCGAGATGGATCACCAGCAATATACTGACATCATCCAACAGCAAATCCCATCAAAATGCTAAATTCTACACTAATGCTTTACACTGCTCTTGATTTGCTTGTGGGTATTACTACTTATGAGACAAATGTACTTACCTTGGGGTCAAAGGGTAGTTTGTTCTTAACATGGGGAGCCCAATATTTATTGGCCAACTGAAATACGATAAAAAATGAACCATTTAGTTTCAATAGACATATTACCTGTGGTTTTCCCATGTGATTGCAAAGCAGGTCTATGTTGAATTAAATAAATTGTGAAGATGTGCATGATGTTGAGGAACTGTGATTATGATGATTATTATATGATATTTTACATATAATATGATATGTATTGTCTGTCTTGTTACCATCTATGGACCGGCCTATGTATTGTGTTGGTATTCTATGTGTGTGTTCTATGTTTGTGTAGGCATATTTGGTTATGTTTTTCTATGTCACCATTAGGTGAGGTCGGGGATGGCGGGAGTTAAGTCTATATCTGTGAGGACGAAATTACATTAATGAACTACAGTATACAAATATGAATATATATCCCCCTTTAAACAAAGTGACAGCATAAACGTTACCTGCGTGACATATTCTGCATTTATCTGAGACACAGATGGTGCTGCAACCTTTTTTGAAAGTGGTTGTTTTGCCATAATGCCAGGAAACAACTTAAAAAATGGTGTCTTGAAAAGAGGGAATAGAAAAAGGGTTAGAACAGATGTATATGTATTTGTTGTATAAATAATCGAAGCGGATCTGTAAATATGTATATTTATCTGTGTGTTTCAGCTCTTCATTAACCGCATGCGACTAAGAGGATGTTCACATTACTGCGACATCTTAGTCGCAATTCACTCATGGAGTGCCCTAAATTATCCAGTTGGATTTACCAAAAAGTGTTCAATCACTTCATAACATACCAAAAAATGACGCTTGCATGCCGATAAATAGATGATAACCAACGAAGCCCATACAGGTGCAATATTGGAGAGTTTATCGCTAATCCTACAATCAGATAGGAATTATATTGTCATAAATAAAGTTAGGGTACGCTTTGGAGGGAATTGCTTCAAAGAGGTCGAAGTAATGCGAAGTTATTATTAGTCGCTTGCGGCTAAATGGTCTAGTTATACAGCTAAGGAATGAATCCAGCACTTATTACTAATCTATCAATAATTACAACCCCACTTAGATTCACTTTACTGCAAAATACGAATCTGAGTATGATGTATTTGTACCGATGTAAAGACACAGCTAACATTGCAATACATATTGAGTAGGTAGGGCTAGTAAACACAAGGAAATGTTAAATGGCTATGAAGTGTATGTGTATTCAAACGTAACGCTTCCTCATTGATAATTAAAATAAAAACTCACAATCGTTTATTCTTGTTTACATCTGTGTAAACACCGCTTGCCAACTAGCTACACATGCCCGGGTAAACGCGTTTAGTACGATTTCGATTTACTTCCGGTGCGAGTGCGCCAATGTACTTTCTCCCCTGGGTGACCAATGTCCAATGTCTTTCGTTCCTACTAAGCGTCCACCATTTATTAAAAAAAAAACATAAGCGTCCACCATTTATTTAAAAAAAAAAACATGTGCTACCACCACCACTACAACCACTAATAATATGCATATTATAAACTATAAACTTATGAAAAAAACGAGTGAAAATTGTAGTAATCAAAACAATGTTTGTATGTATCTTCCAAACTACAACATTGAAATACTGGAGTGAGTTATTTGGAAATATGTAACCCCTTAAGTAAATAAAAAAAATATTCATAAGGAAACCAACTAGATTTGATTGAAGCTATTTTATTCATACTCCAATGGAAAAAACAATCCTTAAAATCGTTGAATCAATAAAAACAATGCATAAAACAACCATATAGAGGACCTGGTCAAATAAAAGAAAACTGTACAATTTTTGCAAAGATACCCAGCAATCATTAAAACACATACATTACATGGACATCACAAAATCCAACCCATGTGTGCAACACATCAACAATATTATTAGGGCTATATTCATAATTGATGAGATTTTTGGTGTGTTCTAAGGTGTGATGATTGTGTGAAAGTATTGCTACAAATTTCACAACGGAATGGCCTCTGACCAGTGTGAATTATATAATGTCTCTCAAGTTTAGAGGGAGAGGCAAACCCCTTCAAGCAAACATCACAGCGATATTTCCGGGCCATCTGATTGGTTTTTGATTGGCCATTGGTGTCACATGCATGACACTGAAAATCCTGATGCGTTTCAAAAGTTTTTGCACATTTTTTACATTCAAAAACGGTTAGCGGTTCACACCAGTAATTGTTTGTCAATTCTTCCTCATCCCAGGGTTGTTTCTCAGCCATTAAACTTTCTGTTCCCACAATGTGTGTGTTGACGTGATCGTCAGAATTAGCATAACTGCTAGATTGAAAAAGTTTCTCTGCACTAAAAGGTTGTGTGTTAGCCCCCATTTCCTGCTGAATTGAAGGTGGAATGGCTCCCTCATTTTGAACCAGTTTTTGAATGCCAGGGGCAAGTTCAAAGGGGAATGTGTTCACAAGATCATTACAGTTTTCCTTCTGCACACCCTCCAAATCTTCTTCAAGTCTGTCTACTTCCGACTTTGGCTGCCAGTTTGTGTCTGTTATTTTAAAGGATGGAGTAAGACCATTGCATAAAAAGTCATTGCCACTGTCATAAAGTGGTTGAGGACCCTTTCTCGTTTCCTCTTCATGAGATTCAATAAACTCAGCATAGATGCCATGTTTGGGCATAAATCCCTTGATTTTGTTTTTAAACTCCACATGACTGTTTGTTCTATAATCTTCTTGATTATAATCTCTACTAGAAGGCTCTTGATTGTGTCCATTGGGTTGTTGAACAGGCATGTCCACCCTTTCCTCAGAATGAGTTCTCTCATGGCCTTTCAGATGTGGAGCCTGGCGAAATCTTTTACCACACACTAGACACTGGAATGGTTTCAAGCCGGTGTGTACCATCTCGTGCCTTCTAAGTTTGGAGGGAGAGGGAAAACATTTTAAACAAAGTAGACATCTGTGCTGGGAGCCATTTTTTATACGTGCACATTTATAAGTCTGTGCCTTTTTCAGAATTCCTTTAGAATGTACAGTTACGTTGACTGTTGAATTCATATAGGAAGTACTTGGTAGAAGATCTCTACTGGAATTTTCCACATTTGGTAAAGCCAGAGTCTGAATACGTGTTATTTTGGGAAATGCATGTGTCACAGATTTCTTGTCAAAAGCATCAATTTGTACACATCTTTTTGGGACAAGGACATCAACTGCAGCCTTTGTGCTGTGTCCAGCCGTGCGTGACGGTGGCCTACTAATATAAAAAGACCGTTGTCTGTGATATTTGGACCACAGGTGCGTACGAGAGTGGACTCGCAAGTGTGTTTTCTGACGGAAACTCTTTTCACACATTTGACACCGGAAGGGTCTTTGGTCCGTATGAGACATCATGTGCCTCTGAAGTTTTGAGGAGGCTGGAAATGTTTTTGAGCATAAATTACACTGGTGTCTCATACCTCCACTCATTATTCCCAGATTCTGGCTTGGGGCTTGCAGTGTTTCACTGTGCTGGTCTGGTGCTGTGGTATTTTCATTTGGAAAGAAATCCTTAATATCCTCACTCCATGTCTCAGGTTTAACAACAATGTCAGGATCAGAACCATCTGTTATGCAGTGTTCTTGTGATGTCACTTCGTTAGAATTAAGGGTTATTGGGTTCACTGATGGTAATGCAGTGCTGTTTGTGTTTCCATACACTTGATGGCAGCTCTGCAATCCGTTTTGTTTCCTGTGCTGTGTGTACCAATGTCGCAGTAAATTCAGCTCCAGGCGAAAGGATCTACTGCAGAAAGTACATTGAAAAGGCTTTAAAACTTTACGGCCATTATTGTTCTGAACCTGTTCATTTCCAACTGATTTGCTGTGCATGTCTGAGCCAATATTTTGGCAGTTTTTGTCCCTGTCGTTCACACTTGGTCCAGGAGTAACAATTGTTTCACATTTTCCTTTTTTTGAGTTTTCCAGGTCTTGCGGCGAACTTACGCTTATTTTACACTGTAACTCAAGTTCCTCCGACGGATTTACCTCCTGGGGACGGGAGGAGTGTAGTGGGGACTGGGACTGAGAAGCTGGAAGTCCATGACAGAACACTGCACCCGTCTCCGTGGCTCTCGCACTTTCTAGATTGACCTCCAGATCATTTTGTGATGACGCTGTACTATGTGCTGCGTAAAGATGGGATTTCAAATGAGTTTCTTGCCGAAATGCTTTCCCACACTGCATGCAGGAAAAGGGTTTCAGGCCTGTGTGAATCAAAAAATGGCGCTGTAGCTTTGAAGGTGCACAAAATATTTTAAGGCAGGTGGGACATTGGTGGCTTTTAGTTACTTTGCAGCCATAGGGGATGAGTCCATCAGCTGAATAATTCCGATATATCGTGTCATCCAAATGTTTCTGTTTGTTATGAACTGCCAAGTGAATCTGAAGTTGATGTGCTGAACTAAATGACCTGAAGCACACTTTGCAGGCCTTCTCCTGTTGGACATAGAATGAATCATCCTCTGAAGCAAAATTACCTTCATATTGAGCTTGTGAGTGTGATGATCCATCAATTGCAATATGGTTCCAATGTGTTAAGTTGTCATTGACTTGTGGGGTTGATTCTGTTTCACCTTCACTCTCTGAGGACGAAATACACACCTCCAGTGGTAAAGTATCACTTTTCGGTTTGGTCTGGGGTGATACAACAGATTTAGTAGATGACAATATTATTTCAGTACCACCATGTCGGTTTATTTGGTCAATGTGGTTTGATGGTAGAAAAGGTATATCTTTAGCAAATATGCTGTCCTTCAAGGTTCCTGTGGAAGGATGTTGATGCCACTTCTGTGAATGTCTTTTTAAATGGACAGGCTGATTGAATGTTTTCTCACAGTCCGTGCAACGGTAAGGTTTCAGGCCAGTGTGGATGAAATGATGTCTCAGGAGTTTAGAAGGAGAAGGGAAATATTTCAGACAAACCGGGCACCGATGCATGTCTGTTATTCTTGTTTTTGCCGCTTGCTTGTGATAATCTCATCAGACCTGGACAAGGAAAGTTAAATAGATATTTAAAACACATCACACAATACTACTACCCACACAATCCACTGTAACTGCACGGATAAATGGAATGAATAAATGGAACGTTGATATACATCAAAAATAACAGATCGTTTACAAATAAATAATCGCAATTATGAATGAGCAAATGCATTTCCTAATAGCAATATAATCGTTGTTCGGTGTTCAAAGTGGCAATACAAACAAACAACTAGTAAGCTAACGTCTCATAACATAACGTTTAATAGGTAGGTATCCTATACCTTATTCTACCACGGACTTGATTTGAATATAAACCAACCATACCTTTACTGCCTTTTATCAATAACAGCATGCATTTTACATGATCATCGAGATTCGCTGTTTATTACAACGTAATCAAGTCTTATTCGCTATTGTCGCTGTAGCTTCGCGATAGCTTGACTGCGAAGTACAAAATCTCTCCCGTACGTCTCTACACCAACACGGTCGGAAACAATACATTCAGTATTTAAGTTATTCAGTTCCACATTGAATACAATATCTTACCACAACGGAAAAAGCTCAAATAAATGTATTAAAAAAAATCCATTCGTTTGAAAAAATACCTTTCTATTTTGAGATGTGTAATAGGGCAATAATAATAATGTAAGCGATTGAAGGCTTCTCCTTTCGGTTCATGTATCAATATAATGGATAATACCACCATATACAGGATAATACATATTTAAGATACATATTTAATGATAAAGAATCGTAAAACCATTTTAAAACTATACTTTTCGTATAAATGCAACACAAGAACGCCAACTCGAGAAGAGTCAGACATTTGCTCTGTAGAAACACAATTGACCACAGGGGGGCAACAAACACCACACAATAGCGAGGACAGGGGAAATAATTCCGTGTCGGGGACCTTACTACAGGCTTTCATAACACTACACAGTAGTACACAAACCCACACACAATACATCGCAATGTCAAAAAGAGTCTGGACCTGGGAGACCTCTGCACAAAGTGACTGTATTGGCTTCCCTCATGAGTCTACTGCCAGAGGGACAGGGAGTCACAGACATCAGCCTTGGTTGCCCCAGAGGAGGACACACTCAGTTGAGGTCCATGTGCCAGGCCACAATGACAAGGGCCGCAGGGAGGTGACAGGGACTGCATGCACAAAGGGACAATGTTAGCCACGACCGCTAACGTTGTGCATACAGCGGTTTCAGGTCAACGGGGAATAAACTGTACATTGTACAGTTTAAAAAACTCAAAACAAAAGCTAAATGTCACCCTGTCTTCATTTGTTTATGAAAGAGAGTGAGAAAGGCAACTCCTGGTCTTTGAGATGTCTCTGTGTTAACAAAAGCAACTGATTTAATATTTTTGTTCCTGGCTGCCACATCTCAAATAGTATGTGTGACACTGTTATAATAATGAAGGCAATGAAATAACTAGTTGAAAGAGATGGACCAAAACCAGCCAATTTGACAGTTGAGTTGATCAGGAGAGTAGGCTAAGTCATAGGGTCACGAGTGCAATTTCAGCACATCCAACATTGAGGTCCTTCAAAGCCAAATGTACAAAGCACATGCCACATATATTTAAGGTTCCACTAGTTTAACTCCACTCAAATACATAATTGTTTGTCTTTCTTTTCAACCCTAGATAGAAATCCCTTTGCTCTAGCTCGCGAGCCTCCATCTATTGTAACCTTTTTTGATAGCAACAATGAAAACAACATCAAGTCGGGTACAGATCAATAGAGCACTCTGTTGCTGCTTTCAGAAGCACAATGATGAGAATAACAGGGCGTGGGTGGGTGGAGAAGATGCATGCCAATTCACAGCGTCAATACCGTTCATGATCTTTGAAAGGAGAAATACTCCAAGAGCAATGGCTAATAGTGTTGTTTTCTCCCTCACGCCATGTCAATACAAACACACCCCCCTATCAGTCTCACGCAAGCATACACACACACGCACACACAGAACGCACACACACACACACACACACACACACACACACACACACTTTCCCTGCAG
>OMKX01000815.1:0-11720 GCA_900302425.1 Brosme brosme
GAGGGTGTGTCTTTATGGAGGCCGTCAGTTTGGTCGGAGATGCGACTGTAAGACTGCATGGAGGAGAGTGAGGCACAGAGAGAGAGAGAGAAGGTAAGTAGGGAACGGAGTAGTAGGTAAAGGAATGGCTAAGGGATAACCATCAACCGTCACTTAAACACAGATTTTAAGTACAAGCACACACACACACGCACGCACTCACTCCATCACAACACTACTTCAGTCTAACAGAAGGTGAGTGAGTTACTTGGAGGTATTTTTAAAAAGAGAAATGATTATAAATAGACCTGAATGTGATGCAGTATACAGCAAATATTTCAAGAATGGCAAGCATGAAAACATGTTATTTGCTATGCAATCGTATATAGAAGACAACTACTGTTTAAAAAAATTAGAACAGAAAAACAGAAGGAATGCCAATTCACAAAATAAAAAAAGGTTAATTGGCTCATCGTCTACATGTCATCACCGCCCCTCTCTACATATTTGAGAAAAAAGAAAAAAGACAATCTCCTCTTTCTCCTCCTCCCGTTTCTAAACCAGCGTGGGCTGATGTGCACCAGGTATGGCGCTCTCATAAATGCACGTTGTCGCTCAACGACGAGGCTCCCGCAGAGAGGTAAAAAAAAAAAGATTAACGTGTGAAATGTATTACATATTGGCATTTCATCACCGTATTACTATTTGTAAGAATAAATTAATGTATAAATGGACAAATAAATAAATAAATAAAATCTGGTAAAATGGTCTCATTCAGATTGCATGAGAAAAGTCCTTTCCGACACAACTTCTCTAACCAAGATACACAGTGAATACAAAACACTTGCCTTGTCTTCATCGGCAATAGCCAAGTTTCTTCTCTCATCACTCCACTTTGCTTCTGCCCTGCTCTCCGGCTGGTCCTGGGTCTCCTCCCTCAGACGAGACCTGGATACACTGAGTCAGACCCAGAGGGACAGGAGAAGGAGGGGGAGAGGGAGGACAGCAATTGTCAGTCGTATATGAGGGGTCTTGATTTAGTTACATAGCCATACTTTGGACCGTATACTTATTCAGGAGACACTCCTATCTGTTACTCTTGTGGGGTCATCAAGTAGCAGGTACTGGTGTAAGGGCATCTTACTCAAGGATGTCTACAGGTGGACTTTGGACATTGATGAGCGAACCCAGAACCTTTAGGCTTGGAGGGCCAAGTCTGAGTCACTACACTATTCTGCCGTTTCAATTCAACTCCAGCCAACTTGCAGTTACCACTTCGTACAACATTGTGTACACTTGCCTTCCCTTGAACTGTGCAATTCAATAAAGGTCTAACCCACAATATGGGAGCAATAAACATGCTTTATATTAACGTTAGGATTTCACATCTTAGTCTTGATAGTGTACTTTATCTGGTAGCTTAACACCTACATGTGTATGAAGTTGTTCCTTTTGGATGTTTCTTGCCTTGGCCTAGGGCGGAGGGTGTCGTATGATGGGTGAAGGCCTTTGAGACTCTGATGGAGGGCTATTCAAATAATGACTGAACAAATACTTTACATTGTCTGTCAATGTGAAAGTGTTTATGTGCATTGTTGTGCATTGTGTACACTGACGTACATGTCCATGAGCATGTGAGTGTGAGTCAATGTGTTTACATGCCGGTATGCATGGCGTAAGGTACCACTGGTCTTTCTGGTTTATCACTGAACAGTCTTCACTTCAAACCAGCTTCGAATCAGCCAATCATTCAAAAGCAGTTGTGCCCATCAAAAATATGATCCCTTCCATTGCTCTGCTTGTGACAACACATTTCCCACAGTACTTGCCACAGAACCCGAACCAGGGTCGTGCTTTTACGACTACATCTTTACGGTGCTAATGTTAATGTTTCTCATCACGTTGTACACTGAAAAAAGAGGTATGCATTCCAAAGTGTCAGTCCCGCCCAGATTGTGTTTATTTATGTAACCTTTATTTACACAGTGCACGGCCCATGGCCAAGTAGCATTACACGCCAAGTAGTCTAACGTGTCGAGTAGTTTGACATGTTAGGTAACCGTAGCATTCCATGTACTAGTGCTAGGCCCTCACCTGGTACAGGCTGTACTCTGCTCCAATTCGATTGGCTGCAGATGCACTTGGTCGTGGGCACGACGACCATCGCTTCCCTCCTCCGTCTTCTCCGGTTCCTACGGACACATGCAGGGAGACAGAGAAAGAGAGAAGGAGAGGGAAGGAAGGACGGCAGAGAAGTGAAGTGGCGAAGAGACGAAAGACAAAGAAAGAGCAGTTAAGAGGTCATTGTTGTGAAAAGAAATGTAACTAATGCAAAGATATTGAAATGCTTTCTCTAACTTGTAGCAGAGATTGTGTGTTTGTGAACCTCGTCCATAATGTTCCAAGTGAGGCCCTAAGAGACCAGTAGAGGAATACCACCACAGGCCTCGAGAGGGATTCAACAAATAAAAAAGAGGTCACCTCAGTTCATTTCATGCTTGTAAACGCTTGCCCCCTTAAGAGAAGGTAAAGCAGTCAGTTGGTCCTTAGAGACTCTGCCCTTGTTACTCGGAATGCCATTTACCCCGCCAAACACCTTATGTAACCCCGGGTGATAAACACGTTTAGGGTAGGCTTTGCACTTTTCGTTTAAAACAGAGCTGGTGCAACCTTTGACTCTGGGTTGATTCAACCCTAGTGTAGACCAGGATTGATTTTAACGGTCATACATTTACCAAGTAATCCGGCAAGGACCAAATATACTCCTGGAGAATCACGTTGCCCTTGGTGCACCCTTAATCTTCAAATGGAGAACCGTAAACACAAAGTCATCCCCAATTCCTGAGTCATAATAAACCTGCGACATTGAGACAAAGTTGATTTGATTAATAGTACAGGCTACTTGCTCCATAGAAAAAAAAACGAATTGAACTCTGTATTGTTATTATAACATTATTATATCATTATTGTTATTATCGAATGATTCATATTAATAATTGACCAAGCATGCTGAAAAACACCTGTTTGATCCCAACACATCGTTAACAACCTAGGATGTTGACAGTACACAGATCACCACAAACCAATGAAAAGCATTCTTATTCTCATGTATTTATTACCTTGCGTTCATACAAGGATTTCAGTTTCATATCACGATGTAGGAATGGGGATAATTAAGCGTCTTTGAGTACCTAGAAAAGCGCTATATAAGTTGAATGTATTATTATTATTAAATAAACAGATTAATACATCGAGTATTGCAAATCATTTTTTAAGCCCAAAACAATGTCATCTTAGTGGAAGCAAATGAGTGGTCCGGTCCTACAGAGGGCGCTACAGGGGTATCTTGCTGTACACAACCATGCCGGAATGCACCAGGATAGAGAAAATCTAATCGAAGCTTGCTGTATAATTTCATTATTTTGCGAAATGTTTGTACAGCAGATGGCGCGTCCATTGTTTTGTTAACTGGTAGTGTCAGCGTGACCTCTGCATGACGTGCAACGTCATCTCAAAGCCTACTTCAAGCCTGAGAATGTCGATGTGCTAATCTTTCTGAAAATGAATATTGTTCATTCCCGAGCAGAGGCTATGGCCAAAGTGTCTGCACAACAGTAATGTCTACTTCTTGAGAACCGTTTTACTTTAAGGTGGAATTTGTTTATTAAACGTTTACTTTGTTTATTGTATTACGAGAAAACTAGACTTGATTCTTCTTCATTTGCACTTATATTCTTTGGTTGTACGAGCAGTTTGATGTTCAGCAGTTCACTGCCTCAGAAATAGCCCAAATATATAATGCATAAAAATTATTGCACAGTCAATCATACTTCGTTGTCGTACACTGTTCGATACCGTAATGTACCGTGAGCCCTGTACCGGTAGGGTTAGAGACGGAAATCCCTGCTGATTCCAGTCACTAATGAACAACGTTTCTGAGAGTAGTTCTGCAGTCTTTTTTTGTTTATTTGAGTAGGAGTGGTGCAGCTGGACAGAACACTGGCTGTGAGGAATCAGACCACAGAGACCCCAGGGGAAATCCAGAAAACGCTTCAGCCCTCCAGCAGAGAGGAGGGAAATTAAAAGAGCTTGAAAAGGAAAAAAACTGGTTGGCCAGAGTCGAGAAATGTTAGAAAACCTGTTAACAGCAACAATAGTTTGTGACTCAACAAGTAGAGCAGGGCATTAACTCTAGCACGGTTCAGGGCTCCATTTCCCCACTGGGGGACAATCCCAGAATATATGCAACCCCGGTATTATAAGACACTAAATTAGTCCACTAAATGCATAGTAATAATATGTAATTAAGTAATCCAAGTCTAAATCAAAATATTCGATTTGGTTATCCACATGCTTCATTGCAGATGCAGTTCACTAATTAATAACCAAAGTCGGTGCTGATGGAAAACCAAGACCTGCTGTGGTCATGTTGGAGTCTAGCCTGACCACACGACTGGGAAGCCTACCCCAGTGACCTCACTATGAGCAGAACACTACTGCCGTGGATTGAAGACACTGGGACATTGGTTCCAAACCTTTTTTCACCATGCGACCCCATTTTTAGGTCAGGATATTCTTGAGACCCAAACTTCTTACACAGCTCTGCATCTGCTTGCCCACACATATACATTTTAACCCCCATGAACAACATCTGTATCAATGTGTCAATAAGTAGTTGGCCCGTGGCTGCAAATAATACGTCTGTTTGTATATAAAGGGATATTTAGCCTTGAAAAATGTGTGAACAAATATTGTACTGTTAAACAATTATACCATAACCATCTCTCCTGGTTTGTTTGGTGGAGAGAGTGCGCCTACGCTGAATGCTCTTCCACAGAATCGGAACAACAACCGAATTTTCACAAATTATATTGGTAGCAGAGGTCTTAGCCAGGAGAGACGGGTCTGATCTCAACGTTCAAGTTGGATGTCTTCGCTAGGTGGCCGTAACAGAGTACAGGTGTGATAGAGAGTGACGATGGAGAGGGAGTTAAGGGGAATTACATGGAAGTGTGAAAGATGAAGACCATTCCCCTAATGTGGAAGTGCCCCTGTTCCAGCCCAATTCGCACACTAGGAGATTAAGAAAAAAAAACATTTTGGGCTGAGAGTTCTAGGGAGGGGGTGGGGGCGTGTTATCCCCATAACTACGACCCACACCAGCTTTGTACTGTTTTAGTACGTCGTTGTGTATGTGCATTATAATGAGCGATGTTGTATATGAAATGAGTCACACACTGTGGCTTTATAAAAAATATGTCAGAGGAGCTTAACCCTCTCTCTAACGAGGCCATCAAACGCCGCACAGCTAACAGGATTTGACCCCCGTTTTCCCTAAATAACGGTTTTATTTTAGTAACAATAACAAAATGGCATAGATTACTATGTTGACGATCATGTAAAACATAGGCATGTTTAAAACAAAAACGGTCTTGGGTTCACCGGCACTAACATAACATAAATAACTATGTTAATAACTTAACATATGGTGGTGGGGGACTGAAAGAAAAACAAAAGCTAACAGGCAAGAAATAAATATATAAATAAAGACAGACCAGGGGGGTGAGAGAGAGAAAGAGCAGAGTGTGATGAGGTGTAAAGCCCGTTGGGGGAGCGCTGTGTTCCAAGCGGGGTTTGAAGTGGGAGGAGGGGGGTTGTTTGCTGCCCTCCGGGTTCACTTGGTCAGGTCCTGGCGGCGTGCCAGCTCCATGCAGGCCCAGTTAGCACTTCTACAAACAGCAGATTACATCTGGCAAAGCCCAACCGTCGCCACGGAAACCACGGCAGGCATGGGAACGGCACCGGCAGTCCCAGATGAGAATGTGTCCGGGCCGTTTTCTAATAGTCCTGTTTATATATACACAAAAAAACCTTTACAGGCGTTTTGTTTGCGTCATCTTTTAGATGGGGATGTTGTTTGTCCAAAATATTATAGATTATAATGTGTGCAAGTTTTTGTAAACCTCCACATCTGCTTCAGTGTGGTTTGCCTTTAGAAACACTTAATTTTTTTCCCTCTTCTCCCTTTCACGTGGGAAAATCCCAACACAGGCCATTCTTAGCCGGGAGACTTTGGCCAGTGGTTTGGACCAGGTGCGGCCTAGCTTGGCTGCTCCGGGGAACATCTTAGGGAGTCCTGATAATGGAATGATCTGCAGCTGAAAGATGAACTCAGACGGATGGAGGGAAGGAAGGAAATTGAAAAAGAGGGAGGACGTGACTCCAATGTCAAACAGTCTTCCGGCAGGTCTCTTCCAGGCCAGGTATGAACTCAATCCATGCAGAGTTTAGTCACACTTGGAGTTTTTATAGAACCACATCATATTTTACACCCATTTATTAACTATTTACTGCAGCTATTTGGTCATTTTGGAGATGCGTGTGTGACTTGTGGTGATACATGTCATCAAGGAGCAGGTACGGGTCAGGGCATCTTGCTCAGGGCTGCCTTCAGCTCTGGGAGTCGACCCCTCTACCTAACCACTACACTATCCTGCCCTTATTGTATGCATATTGTTTCATTCCAGCATGACATTTTTTTTAACAAATGTCAAGAGCCTGTAGTAACACCATACACCATTTGTTGAGTTGCAGTTGTTTCAAAACACACAAAATTGCATGTGTGCATCCATGCACACATGCAATTGCACAAAACACAGACTTGCACACAGTCAATAAGAATGCAAAGTATCCCATGGAGGAAGACATAAACCGTACCTTATCAATTGACTTTTTGGACGCAACGCTCATCTTCGCCGGATCAGCGCTGTTCCTGTCAACTAAAGAACAGAGAGGCACACAGAGAGACACACACTTTGATTATTACAAGCTCGGTCAGCACTGTACTGCTTAGAGACAGAGGTTGGACAAGGTAATATCAACAAAATGGCTTAGTTTTCAAATGGTGTACGCCAAAGAAGTACACTACCCTATATATTCCAATGGAGGAGGCAGGCTAGCTAGTGGTACCCTAGCCATACCCCTATACTCTCTCTCTCAATGGGTATCATCCAGCTACCAAAAGACGATACTATTACTGTAATCACAAGACAAAAAACTAACAAAAAAATAAGAAAATATTCCACTCCAGAGGTCTCAAAATATAGTTTTCCTTCCTAAGTGTTGCTCTGGGTAACTACGTGGCATGTGCCACCAAGCCATCACCATATAATCATCACAGCCAACATCAAAGTATGCTCTGTCTTCTGGAACATTCCCTCTGTGTAGTGTTACGACAGGAGAGCTAGCTGATGAGGTCATGCGTGGTCGATGACATCGTTCAACACGGGGGGAAGGACATGCCAACGACCTCAATATGCAGCAGGAAGACACCGGAGGAATCCAAACACACACACACACACACACACACACACACACACACACACACACACACACACACACACACACACACACACACACACACACACACACACACACACACACACGTGTCAGTAAAGACACTTCTGATGGGAGTATTGTATACACCAGCTGTTCTGATGACAGATACGCCCTCATTCGTGATAGAGACGACAGTTTCACATGGAAGTTACAAGCACAGAGAAGCCACAGACATGTGATCCAGTGTAAGGTCTACATCATATCAGATACATTACACATGTATGCGACACATATAGGACATGGATCATTGCAGGGCTGTGACCATCCCTTTGAAGGTTTTTCTATTAATCGATCGATCATTTGGTCTATAAAAATGTCCAGTGTTGTGGCAGTTACCGAACATATGGCAGACTATTTTTGAAACATTTTTAACCATAGGGAATGGTGATTTAAGAGCATTGAAGCCCATATAGTAGTTCCTTCCCCAGAGTTTCTCCATAGCACTGAGTTGATGTAGGAACCCAGAGCAGCTCAGAGTACCCTGGGAGAGAACCAAAGGCTGGAAGGTTTGGATGGAAACACATGGTTGGCATCATCACGTCTCCCTCTACGGGCTTATGTGCCCGGTTGAGAGAATATATCACATTTAATACCCAATGCTTTCAAAAAGTCATCTGCTTTTTCTTTTTTTTTGCTTCAAAACTGAGTCGAAAGGGAAAGCACCATTAAAATCCCAAGGCAACACAGACGAAAAACCAACAGAAAAAAAGAGAAGTCCGGGTGACTTTTCTTTTTTCCCTGCTCTATTTTCATCGTACGCTGTAAATCTACTTTTATTGTTACAGTGTGACGCTTCAAGAAGAAAAAAAACAATGTCGGCCGTCTGAGAGGTAAAGAAAAGACACATTTTCAAAAAAGGAAAAATGTTATTTTCCAGTGTCAGCAACGCGGGGGCCCTTTATAAGCATTGGCGAGATTTAGTTTGCGTTGATGATGTAACGTGACTCATGGTGCGCCGGAGCAGCGGAGCGTGCCTCGGAGCGTACGCCACTTGGGCTTGACTCAAGTCCAAGTCCCTTCTCCCCTCTTTCCACCATCCGAACTGGAGAACGGATTTAAGAGTCGAGGAAGAAGAAAAATGCTAAAAGAAAGGCTCTTATCGAATCACTTGGCGGCATCTGCCAAGCAACGGCGTCATCCGTCGGACGGAGAGGGATTTCCTGGCCACTGACGAGTGATGGCTTCGGATCCCGTCCCCGGCCGTACATAGGCCTGTACATGAGTCAGGGGGCTAATATAATTAAACCTCAACTGGTGGGGGGATGGAGCAAACTAGGGCCAAAAAACATACACATTCAATTTACTTAAAGTTATTCAACGTAAGTGAAAGTGAAGTAAAAAAAAAATTATACATGGCTAACTGTTTTTTTGATTTTGTGTTTTTTTCCCTCATATTTCCACAAAAGTATCCTGGAAACTTATGATCAAAATATAGAAAAACATCAGTTTTACACTTTGGCTGTACATTCGGTCCTCCAGTGAGCTATAGAATGTGTCTACCGTGTTTATGTACCTTACTGGTTTGAAGCCTACATCAATCTAGGACTGGCTCACAGGTGAGGCTTGTAAATCTCAGATCATCTGGGACTGGTCACCTTCAACTGCTTATATCATCAAAACTAAACTGGCAGAGCATACATTACCTCTGCGACGACAAAGGCAATACAAATGCATGTAGAACATTTCCAGATCCACTTAAAGTGCAAGGGAACCCAAAATCGTTTTAATTTTTTAATTTTTTTGTTTTACGTTTATTTGACAGGGACAAAGCACAATATATAATTGAGCCAGATTATAGCCAGAAGGCTAATTGACATCTGTTGTCCCTGGATGATGCAACGGCTTATGATTGTCAACATAGTAATCTATGCCATTTTGTCACTGTTACTGAAATAATAAGACGTCAATTAGAGAAAAGAGCAGTGAAATCCTATGTTTTTACCAGTCTGAGAGAGGGTTACGTTTTTCGGACACTTGTAGTATAACGCCACGGTGTGTGTTGATGTGCGGATATGTCGAGCTGGTGCTAGGCAGCCATTGATTTTTATGTTCGAGTCAGAGAGAGGGTTAGGCTTCCCGGAAACCTATAGTATTACGCTATGGTGTGTTTGGATGGTGAAGCTCCGTCTAAGCAGCGGCTTATTTTGATGACCGGGTCCGAGTGAGGGTTAAACATCTCGGGACATACAGCATCTCGGCTCATACAACATCGCTCATTATTTAATCTCATAGTGTTTGAATTCCAGCTGAAACAGTGGCTTCACTCACACTTTAATAAACATATTACTTTGCTACTTTATGGTCAACTACTGTTCCTACCTATTACTTCTATTACAACAAATGTACTATTACTACTTGTATGTATAACTGCTATATATGCTATAATTGAATCCTAATTTATCTTCAGAAAAAAAGATATCAAGCTGTCTTTTGTTGTAATGGAGCCAACCAGAAAACCGGTTCTTATTGTTCAGTAACACCAGAGATGTTCCACAATCGTCAGTCTAAAATGACATAATTGATCCCTAGCATATCATACCAGAAGCTTGCAGAAAGACCGAGACATATAAGACTGAGGAAAAGACAGACAAGGAAGACCGCTAAACCGACAGATTGACAAAAAACAAGCATGCATACAGGTGCACATGCTTCAGGGACACAAGTAGACTAGATATACAGGTATGAATACTGACTCGTAGAAAACGCAAAACTAGAGAGGCAAGACAGACAGAAGCCTAGGTAATGCGCAGTCAGTAATCCAGGTACAGGAATCCGTGCATATCCATCCTAATAGTTGGAGTCCAAATGCAGCGTACCACCCAGTTCAAGGAATGGACCAAATCAGCCAGGCAGTAAACACCCATGCACAAAAACAAACAGTCAGTCGAGATCCTCAGAGGGAAAAATACCACGTACACACATCAAAACCACCCAGCACGCGGAGAGGGAAAGCATTTACTCGGGCAAGACGCTCAGTTGGAAATTAAATCACACTCATATTGGAGCACATTCACTCTGAATCACACTCATATTGAAGCACATTCCCTGGGAATCACATTCATATTGGTGAACAATCAGTTTGAATGACTTATTGTGAAGGATCACATTCACATTGAATCACAGCTTGTTACTTGACAACCGCCGGGCCAGTGTAACCAGAGGGTCTTAGCAACAGTGACAGAAAGAAAGACTTTACAGCTCTGACATTGGTAGTACAACAAGGGATTGAACTACGTATATTCAAATTATAAAACCATTCTAAAAAGTGTTGCGCTCACCTTTTGGTTCCTCTGAATCGACAGCATTTAGAGGCCTGGGAAGAGAGAGAAAGAGATATAATCTTACACCCACAGACTAAGAGGGCTGATTATACTGTCAGCTGATATGCAGACACAGAATCATAAAAACATAAAATCACACTTTGATTTATGCTTGTCATGTCAACAACATTTTGTATACAGAGTCAAATACAAACAAGATCACAAAATGCCCTGGCATCAAATCCCTTACCAGTCTGGCTGGCCCATGTCTTTTTAGAAATAGCCTACGTCTTCCTTTTTCCATGTAAACAAACAAGCTGCCATGTCTAGCCACATTACATTCATACGAACAACTGAATGAAAGACCAACCACTCACTTACGAGATGGATATCCCACAACATCCATTCACGTCTATTCTAGTCACAATGGTGCTTTTGTAAAAAGCACCAACCGACGTTGGCGGCAGTGATGAACAACGCTGACTCTAGGCCAGCGATCAACATGGCTCCATTCATCTCCATGTAATAGGCGTTAAATATGGATGGACTACCAGCTGCCAGGGGAGGGGGGTAGCAATGATGTAATGAAGAGTGGGATGGAGGAGGTTTTGGGTCGCAGTACAATGGAGGTCCGTGATGGCCAGATGGGGGTCAGGTCAAAGGTCACGGATAGGGGAACAGAGTGATTTGAGGCCGCCACATGGTCTCAAACCACATGGTGGAGCTTATGGATTCTGATCTTAAGGTCTCTGTGCGTCATGAAGCCACCCCATCTTCATCTTCATTCTGAAGACATTACGGGATTGAATATGTTGGACGCCATACATCCATAATTAGTCCATCTTATGTTATCAGAAAACACATTTAACTATGAACTAAAATATTTGTTTAAGGACACTCTGGGGTTACCGTCTTAGCCAGGTCAAGACTTTGCTGGTTGGAAACTGTGTCATACCGACATTTGACATAGAGTGATATTAAAGCGGAATAAATAGACAAAGCGGTGTAATATCTACTTCTTAATTGAAGGGCTCCTACAACAGGAAGGGCCTTGAGAGAACCACAGTGGTTTGGTACTCTTGA
>OMKX01000816.1:0-12465 GCA_900302425.1 Brosme brosme
CTGGGTTCAGTAGCAACATGATCGCTATGGGCCTTAACTGGGGCAGACCGCGCCAAAATACCCGACCGGCGGCCCCCTCCGTCAGCCAGAGGCCCGGTAGGGACAAGAAGAAAATAGAAGTTTGTATTGGATTGTTACAAGATTAAGAACTTATGTATGCTCCCATGGCGGCTGCATGCGGCCTGTTAGCTAGGAGTGGTGAATTCCCCAACTGCTTGTTTGCTCAAGCAAAGCAATATTTTCGTAGGAGATCCATTAATACAACGTTGAACAGATGCGTTTATGGAACGGACAGATTGGTTGCTGGAAAAAGTGAGTTTAGGATTCTATCATCCATGTGCTGTTGTGTCTGACTTCATGTTGGCCTCATTGATTCCTCGCTTCAAGTCGGTAATTCCCATTCACACGAATTACAGCAAAAGTCACTAAAATTGGTAAATGTGTGACTTACTAGCAAACACTCGCGGCGGAAGTGACTGAGAAATGCCTCGTCGTGACCCCTGTTAGGCCCCTTGGAAACAAGCTCATTGTTGTACTGGTACGAGTAGATCAGGTACATCAGGGCCTCCACATAACTGTAAAGAGTCACAGAGAAAAGGAATGTATTAAGTAAGAATGGTTGCCTAGTAATAACGCAAGACCTACAAACAACCATCGGCCGTCTTGAAAATATCAGCTCTGATTGCAAACAGCAACAAACCTATTTTATGCCATTATAAAATCGTATTCTTAAGTGAGCGAGGTGCCAAGGAGTGTTTGCAGCTGTCCGTTTGCTTTACGAGAGTTCCTTACTGCCCTCCACAGTTCAAAGATGAATGAATGGCGTTTTAAATAAAAACAAATACAAATAGTTGTGCTTGGCTTCAAACGGTAACAATACATGGAGAGGGGTTGAACAATGTCCTCTTACTTGGATTTTTGGAACAGCTCCAAACCAATCATCAGAAGGGTAGTTGTCTCCCGGAAAGTCCGGTAGTCTTGATGCCACATCTGATAAAGAGTAGCACATGAGTTTGCATCTAAAATTCATTTGAACATTCGGCTGGTTGTGCAACTGCAAAATGGTCAAAAAAAAATAAATATGGTTTAAACATAATTTTTTAACTGAAGACATTTTGTGCCGTCTTTATATTTGACATCCTTTTTTTTGTATTGGCCTTATTCAGAAGCATGGCTGACTGACTCCAAGTATTTAAACCCAATTCAACTCCTTCAGATAGACATCCAAGAAAAAGGGGTCCAGACCTCGTATTCCTCAATGTTGACCTCCTCTGGCTTAATGAGGTCCAGTTTGGCACGTGCCACATTCATAATGCTCTTACACCTGAGGAAGCGAGAGAGAGAGAGAGAGACAGAGTTGGAGCGAGAGACAGAGAGAGCAAGAGAGAGAGAAGGATGGGCTGATGTAAGTGGTGAAGATGGTGAGTCACTGTGTGATGTACTCTAGCAGATGAGATGGCCCGCCCTGCCCTGGGGCCTTTAACACGGTCTAATGAATCACTCTTTAGTGCTGAGGAGAAGTGAACCGCTTCTCTGGAGAACGCTATTGAGGCCACGTTGCACACATAAATCTAATTATCCGGCTCAAAATAGAGAAGGGAGAAATCAATTCTTCTCTCATGAATATGGATTGAGGCTAACAAGCGAAGTTGAAAAGTTTTTCAAGAGATGGCAGTAAACGGGGGCTCCACTTGATACCCAAATGGCATCACAATCTGCATCTTTGGGGGGGCATTTATATTTAGTAATGAGTAAATGAAGCCCCTGCTCATTGCAATTGGAGGTGCAATGAGTGTGTACATAGGTAGGATGAGACTTCATCCAGCTGCTGCAGACAGTGAGCCAGTCAGTGGTGGTGTGTTAGTAGTTGTGCTGCCCCCTGCTGGTCACTTTGAAAAATATCTCCTCTTCAATTAAAATGAAGCCTGCAACTCCCTCATTGGCCTGCTAATAATGAGGTTGATGTATTGGCATTTCCTAGATCTGCTTTGTTGATTTGTCATCTGAAAAACATGACTGCCCGGCTCATCGAAGACATGTGTACACAATTTTACTCTTACAAATAAAGAACGTGCTGGCGTAGTCTCGAAAGAATTCTAAATCCAAGACCGTGCGTGGCACTCATTGAACTCAATAACAAAAAGTCTTTCTACAAGCGATTTCTATTTTTCCTAAAGCCATTTCGGGCATTACAACACATAAGACAACGATTCCCAAACAATTTTCCAAATTGAGTTTGGAACAGCGGGTTCTGCAGTGCTGGCTGATGGAAATGGAAATGAGCTTTCAAGTGTGGCCATCGGTCTCTTTTTTATTCGTACCATTAGCATAAGTGTAATCAAAACCATGCTCCGTATTTAAAATCCTCCTTAAGACAAAGCGTCCCTCAGGTCTAACGGGTAAGCGTTGCCCAGCGCATTGCGGTGGCTCCACTGACCTCTCGTCGAAGGCCAGGTTTCTGTCGGCAAACTGCGAGAGCAGCGTCCTCTCCAGGATCTTCTTGGGCGCCTGGTTGAGGATGAAGTAGACGACGGCGTGCTGCAGCCGGTAGTCGTTATCCGAGGCCACGTCCTCCTCCGCAAACCGCATCAGGCGGCTGTACTCCACCTTGAGGGCCTGCACGCAGATGGAGGGAGGGAAAACGAGACCACAGATGAACCACCGGGGAGTCACCTGCCTCCTGATTGAGGTCAGGCTTCGGAGGGGATGTGCATATGGGGGGGGCTTTCCCTCCGCCGAGCCCATCGCTACAAAAGGATGATGATTGCGCAGTCATGATCCAGTGCCGATGTGATTGAGTGCAAAAGTTTGACACTCCCCAGAGTCGCGTTGCCTACAAAGTCTGATATAATCTGATGAACCTAAGACTCATCCATCATTTTTCTCTGTTGATGCAGAACACGCCAAGGCCTAATACTATTAATGTAAATACAAATTTGACAACAATAAACATACTGATTACCAAAAATATATTATGTTACCAATTGAATTGTTTTCAACAATAAACAAAACATGGTAAGTTCATGCATTCCAGGGGTGTTTTTAGACTGATATTTGAACTGTGTGATTTTCTATTTATAAAATGGTTCAAGATTTCAATCGGATCAGGCCTTCAAAAAATACTAAAAAGAATAAATTCCAGAGAGAAAAGATTCAAAAGAACAATGTTGATTCTACATTTTAGTGGACAGACACTGGACTGCCATGTTTTTGCTCTTCCTGGATGGGCTCAACACTCACATTGCCCCATTCTAACTTGAGTTGATCTTCCCCACATAAAAACATACCGGAAAAAAAAAGAAGACATAAAAAAGAAAGACGTGACACAAAGACATGATATGCGAGTAGAAGGAGTGGGAGAGGGAGAAAGGACAGGGGGAGAAGAGGAGGAGGAGAAGAAGGGGCAATATACCTTGAAGAAGGCCGCCTCGGGCCCACTCTTTTCAAAAACATTGCTGGATTTGCCAATGGCCATAATTATACCCTGCATGTTTGGGGTCAGCATCGCCTAAAGTCAGGGAAGGGGAACTGTGGTTAACAGCACACAGTGTTATCCTTCAGAAGCACTGAGAGTCAGACAAGGCGGGTCCTCAGCTGTGAGCCACCCGAACAAGCAGTCCAGAGCATGCCAGGCATTGATTAGCAGTCCATGCAGAGGTTACAAGTGACAAGAGTGTGTGGTCAGTAGAATGACACGATCCATTGTGGGGGGCACGGCTTTATGGAGGACAACCGGCTGTAAAGAACACCATGCAGCCAGGTTAAGGCTGTTAGGAAGGAGACAACAGCCAAGGCACGGTGTTAAGAAAACAGGTTAGGTTATTGAGCGCAGTGCAATCCGAGCCCACGCACCTCTGCAAACACACAGACCCCAGGGACTACTGTACAGCAAAGAAGAGGCAAAGAGTTTGTCCCACTGCGAATTTCCAAAAAACCCATGCAGAGCAACACAGCGAAACACCTAACCCCAGCTGCCGTTCAAATGCTGTTTCAGACGCAAACATTAGGGGTCAAATGGACAGTCACACATTCATCAAACCACCAACATCTAACCCCCCACCTACATCTGAAAGGTCAGGATAAGCTTAGTGTGAAAGAGTCTTCTTGAGACAAAAGGCAGGCTGTTTCAGATGGAGGGTAGGGGGAGGTGACTTTTCACACAGGAGCGCAGAAGGTTGAGCAATAGAGTTGCTCTTTGTCAGGTTTAACCAGTGGCCTTTTCCCTGCCCGTAATGTCACTTAATCTTGAGCTCAAAACAAGAGCAAGAGAAATGACGCAGCTTTTTCTCAAGTGTGAAAAATCAGTTAGGCAAACCAGGAGTGACGCCCTCATTCCAACTCAAACAGGTACAGACGTCTTGTTGCAAGACAGGGAAAGACAACCTAACGGCGGGAGGGGGATTAGGGGATTATTTTTTTCCTTCGTTTATACCAGTATTCACACAAATCCTGCCTCCCATGCAATGACTGAACCGTGGTCCTGTGTTATAACTGTTTGCTTTTGAGCATTTGGTTAGCAGATTATTAAATGTAGTTGAACAGTATGGAGAATAAAATGTTGATATATTAGGTGAGGGATGGTTAAGTATAGGTATTAACATATGGTGGGACTAAAGGTATATAGTTGAAAATAGTCATATTTGGGTATTAAGTAAAACTACTTTCTTATCTTAAAACGTCTTATAACATAAAGAGGTTTAAATTGAGGTAAAACGTTACCATGGTTATGTTTAACCAACAGGTGGGTTTAAGCTCTGGGAATAATTGCTGAACCAATCAAATCCATTGTGAGCGGTAGGGAGGGCTGGGATTGGTTGAATACAGGTATAAAAACAAAAAGGACAAGTGCAGTGGTGGAGGGAGAGGGGGGTGCTGCGGGCACTACCTCATCATCGTACCCCCCTTCCTCTGACTCAATGACAAAAGTTCCCACGTGAGGGATGGCCACTTCTACTGTACGCTGGGCCGGACCCTCGCCCTCCGGGCCAGGCTGGGGGGGAGGAGTAGGGGACTTGACCCCAGGCTGGGGAGAGAGGGGTACAGGGGGAGGAGACTGGAGAGAATGGGACACACACACAGAAGAAGAATGGAGGACAGAGAGAGTCTTGGAGTTGGCACGGGTTGAGAAATGGTAGAAAGGGAAAATAGAGTCTTCTCCATTATGAAGCCTATTTTCACATCATTGTTTACAACTACGAAGTTCCGCAAGCAAGATAGTAAAGTCATTTTTTTCTTTTTCGTTTTATAATCATTTGTATACGAAGTGAGCCATGTTGCATTATTGGTGTAAATCCTCGTTTTGATGGTCTTTTTGGTCTTTTTGGTCTTATTTACACAGAAATCAAAGAAAAGTGAGGCATTCAAGTCTCTAATCTCATGGTCACACATACGCAACAAGTGGCAAAGAAAAAATTGACACCAAGAAAAGTTATTCCGTTCAAGCCAACTGAATAAAGATTCCGGGCCAACTGAATAAAGACTCCGGGCCGAGGATGGGCACGTCCTTACTCTGAGCAAAGCCTAAAGTGCATGTGTAAGTGTGTGCACGCACCGCGTTAAGCAGCATCTCGGGGCAGGTGTCCTCCTGTGCAGCAGCAGCCTGTGAGATGGCTCTCTCCATGTTCTCCTGGAGCTGCTTGGAGTCAGTGGTAGGAGAGGGCTGCTCCATGTACTCTGGGTCCTGCATTGCCACTGCAACATACAAAAACAACAGGATGTTTATAGTTGATCCCATGCTACAGTGACGATGATCCAATACACCTCAAACGCTACAAGCTGATCCAACGAGACCCAACTATCAACAATGAATTGAATGTTGAAGTTAACAATAGATATCTACCAACTTTCTGAAGTTGATTCCATACCTTCTTTCATTAGATAATTTGTGGAGGCTATGAGGCTAGAGTACATGACATTTAGTGTACATGACATATGGGCTAAAGAGCGAATAGCTTTGAGGATGGCGGCAAATTTTTCTATTTAATTCAGAAATGCATTACAGAAACGATTTTGCGTTCAATCATCATTAATGGTGAAAATGATATTGTACAGTGTAAAACATATTGAAAATGGCACACAAGCAGGAACTGTGTCATTGATGAATGACAAAACGGCTGCTTGGATTGGATTCCACTTAGTCTTGCATTAGCAAACTGTCAACGTAATGCATGTCCAGCTTCTCAAGGTGGACGAAGAAGATCTGGACGGAGGAGAGGAAACCAACCCTGCATGCGCACGGTGGCTTGACAGACATTATATTAATAAATATACTGCCAAAATGAATCAGGTGGATATTTTTTGATACCTGTTGAAGTCAAGCACACAGAAGGGACGCATTTATCTATATTTATCTGTTTTCTAGACAGAAGACACTTGGGTCATTTCATTGAGAATGATGACAATAAAAAAAACATTAACTGGATGTGTTGTTTTAAGTGAAACTCTTAAGTACATTGTAGCACCCTACTTCTTCAGAGCCAATATTGAATTGCCATCGATTGTTCAGCCATTTTAAATTCTAACCCATTCACCAAGCACAACAGAACTAAAGGGTTGATGCATTTGCATTGTGTTTCACACAGAACAAAATGGAGCATGCATAGTGGCTTTGACCCTACCCACCTGTGTTGTCCGGAGGACTGTACTCGATGCTCATTGGCTGAGGGGAGGAGGAGGAGGTGGTAGTGGAAGAGGCCCCAGAGGCTGTGGAAGAAGCAGCAGCGGCAGCGGCAGCAGCGGCAGCAGCGGCGGCCAGGGCCAGCTTCTCCTGCTGGGCCTTGCGGGCCTGCAGGGCGTCCCATTCCTCCATCTCCTTGTCAAACAGCTTGTTGTCTTCCTGGACGAAGCGCCGCAGGTCCGGCGGAAGCTTGTCCAGGCCGCTCAGCACCTGGCCAGTCTCCTTGTCGAACTCCTCTGCGGGGGGAAGACCATTGGGAGGGGAGCATGGGAGCATGACATCATTAGACTCTCGACATCAAGATTATTAATCTGGTGCAGAAGCATGAATTCCGCTATTTGACAAGTAAAACCTATTTCAATTATAAGAATTTAATTTGAACCATGTAGCAAAATAGTTTGCAGTCATTTAGAGACAAATACGGACACAAATGTACTAATTTACACAAAAAAGCTCATAAATATGTTCTCCTACAAAAATACACATATGAACAAGTCTCAGTGCATCTCTAGTCAAAAGCTACACTGCAATCAATACATTACATATGCCAACCCAAATAAGAAAACTAAGATGTTGGGAATTCAAGGAGAAATTGGTATTACATACCACAGGAATTCCAGTAAAAAATGTATAAGAAAGGGATGCTAAATTCCTCCCTTGACGCCCTACCTTCTATGAGGAAGGGCTTCTTGTCGTTGATGTACATCAGGCAATAGGCGCTGGCATTCCGGTAGCCTCCGAACGAGTCCCTCACCAGCTCCTCCCAGGTGGACTTGGTGACCGAGACGTCGTTGTACTTCATCCAGCGCCGCTGGTGCGGGTCGTAGATGTAGGCCCAGTAGTGGCCCGCGTTGGCCTGGCCTTCGTGGACCAGAACGGCGTGCAGCCGGTACGGGACCTGCAGCAGGCAGGGGACAGCCACACTTGAGTGCTGAGAAACTATGGAACAGAAACTGCCAACAGATTGGTGTTAATGGGTTATGGCTGCATTTAAAACAATAACCCATCAAACCGTCTGACCTCATTGGACGCAGAACAAATAAAAAGGTTACTTATGAGAATTGGGTATAAAACAGCGTTTACAGTGGGGTTAATGTGTTGTTAATTGTGACATTTGTACACATTTGTACACATAGTACGTACACATATTCATGGATGAGTGGAGGATGGTAAATTGAACAACAACAGTGGCACACACCTGCATCATGGACTTGTCAGAGTACATCAGCTCAATAGTTCTGTGGATTCTTGAGATGCTGCCCTGTAGATCTGAAAGTAAATTGTGTAAATATTAGGCCATGGGATTACGAAAATTACAGTTAATCTGATTTAAGTATCGTTGAATCTTCAGTCATGAGACAAAACATTATTGAACTATTGTTGGAACCAACATTTACCATGACTGGCTTGGCTCCATTAATAAGCTAAACACACGTGTTTAAGTCAAGTTTAGTTTAAATTGTACTGCTCCCACGTTTTACTGAGGTATAGAATGACTGCTGGGTAGCTACAGTAGTAAGTAACTAGAACAACCAAATAGTGTTCATAATATAAGCTATTAAGTGGACGCTTTCATCCAAAGAGCCTAAGAATACCACGGGGCTTAGATTCTAAGTATGGGTGTTGATGAGAAACTGTTTGAGCAACACTGTGCAAAGTACACAAAAGCCACGCCCGCACGACGGCCGTGCGCTCATCTGCCAAACGGCGCTCATCTGCCAAACGACGCCCTACTGTGGATTGCAAACAATGCAGTGCTTTGCACACAATTAGTTATAAATCAACCTATGTGCTGACAAATCTGTGTCAAAGTCAAAATGGGGCCCAAGTGTTAACCGGTCCCTCGTGAAGATGGCTGCGGCGGCAGGGCCTGTGGTCGTACCGCGTGTGTCGTTCTCCACCTCGCTCCGCCAGCGATGCAGACAGCCCTCCAGCACCCGCAGCTCCTCCTCCGTCACATGCCTGGGCGCCGGGTGCATGGGCAGGTCTGGGGGCAGCCGCGACTGTGTGAAGGGCTTGTGGACCTGGGCCCTCTGCTGTGGGGCCGACCCCTGGGCCGGCGACGGGCCCTGGGCGGTGGCCGACCCCTGGGCCAGCGACGGGCCCTGGGCCAAGCATGGGGCGTCGGAGGAAACCGCAGCGGCCTGTTCCACAGTGCTGCAGAATCATAGAATGATGCTGTATATTATATATCTATATATATATGCTTACAAATTTTCCACAGTGGTTTATACTTCCCACATGTAGATGTACGCGTATGTAGATGCTGAGCACTTGACATTTTTGAAAAGGGTCATATGTTCCATCTTGAAAAGATTATAATGGATAATTGATGGGGAAATAACTAGACCTTATGTATTTGTGTATTGGAATAATCATTTTTGGAATAGGTCCAGTCTTATCAACCATTATATTACATTACAGTATAGGAGTTTAGTCTGCATCTGCAAATGTTCTACAGACCGGCAAGATGAGTCCCATCTGCACATAAATGTTTCAGCCATCTCAGCAATCAGAAACTCAATGTAGACAGAGTGTCAATGTCAGTTTCTCTTTCATTGAATGGTTCCATTCTATCACATTATTTTACGCCAAATACGATTATTGCCACATTAATGGAGTCCAAAAATGTGAAAAGAAGAGCATAATACCTGGATCAGACAAAAGGTAGCAGAGAGATAGTTTTAATGTCAGGGTTTTAACTATATTTACACACATCAAATCAATGTACAGTATGTCGATTTATCATATTCATGCAACCAACCTTGGTTGGGGCAGCTGTTGCCCTGTTGTGCCACCGGGGGGTGCTGATGTGTCAATGTCTTCCACAGGGGAGGTGCACACCGGCTTACTGGAGGCAAACTCCATGGCATACTGGAGGACATCTGCCAGAGGAAACCTCTTGGGGCCTGAGCCATAACTCAGATACCTGGGGGAGAGGTGGAGAGAGAGAGGTGAAGAGGAAGAGAGAGAGAGAATGAGAGAAAGAGATATAAGTACTAATAAATAAACTAATTACAGGTTGGAAAAGGGCGGACACTGTATGATTAAGAGTGAGTGACGGCTAAAGTTGTGCAGGATTCAGTTAATTATAAAGTAGTCGTCATGATGTGGCATGTAAAACCTCTCCAGCCGCTGTTGGAGCAGCGTCAGGTGCTCTTTCAGCCTCCTGATCTCCTCTCTCTTGATGCGGGTGACGTCTCGGTTCCTGTCCATGTACCTGAGAGAGAACAGGACACACACCACACAGGCAACCATCAGTCCCGGTCAGACAGCAAGGTGTATTTTCGGGTTCTTTCTCTCTCCATCCCTCTGCTCCCCATGGCTCTACCTGTCCATGTACAGCATGGAGGGAAACTCAAGCTTGTTGTGGATCTTCTCGGGCCGTCCGAGTGCTTGGTTGAACTCAAATCTGGACAGTTCAAAGGTCAACACAGGAGGGAGTTCAGTGAACCAGTGCTGAAAGACAATACGGATGTTGACGTTAGAGAAAGCAGAATTTGCAGCAGAAACGGGAAACATGTCATCCAAAAAGCTGTGCAAATTCAAACTATTGTCTCCATTGATAAAAGGTGAGCTTACTAAATGCAATGACAATGCTATTTGTAATTGTAAGTAGCCTTGACGGATTAGATATCAGTGGCAGTCCAAGGCAACCTACAATACATAAACACACTAAACCTAAACCACACCACACAGCCCTTTCAACATTTCAGCTTTGTAGATTTTCCTATTTCCCTATCACACTGTTGTATCTCCACCACCCAACTAGTATTCAACTGCTGTGTCAGAGGCTACTCCAGAGGGCTGACTGCTGTCATTTCCCATCAATGTGCTGCTGGCCTCCTCTAAATAGTCTCCACCAGCTGGTCAGGGTGACATGTGCAGCCTCCCAGCCATCCAGAGGTCAACCCCCCATGGACAGGTCTCATCGTGAGGAGTGGACCACCAGCTACCATAAGTCTCACTCAATGCATTCAAATAAATGGAAGCTGCCGGAAGTCTCTGGACTGGACTGATCATTGAACTTTGTTTTTTATTTGCTACATAGCTAAAATTAAGTATTTGTCTGTTTATTACCTCGAGAAAAAAAATTAAGTAAGTTGACAGAAACTTGGCACTGACATTGTGTATTGTGTGTAGTGTGTGAGAGAGAAGGAGAGCGAACAAGAGCCTTGGGACACTGACCTCCTGCCCAGACCTGGCAGAGTTATCTGCTGAGTGCAGGGACTCGATCTCCCCCTCAATCATCGCCGCTTCCAGACACTCATGGAGGTCCTTGAAGCCGTTCACCTGCAGGGGGTACTGGCCAAACATCTCCGTGTTCTCAAATTTCTTACCTGGAGAAGGGAGGGATGCAGATGAATGCAAAACGTACAGATAGTAAAAATAATATTTGGACTTAAAAAGCAACTTTGACTTTTAGAAGGAGAGCCGTGTTCGACATGGTAATAGACTGTTATATGGTTGAATAAGAGCCCCTGAAAACCAACAATGGGTGTATAAAAAAAAGAGCGCGAGCGTCGCACGATGGATACGAGTGTACTGCAACAGAAAGAGACAGGCGGAGATGGGGAGAGGAGCATATGTACAGGCTCAGGGGAGAAGTGGGTCAGGCGTGAGGGAAAGTGAGAGATGCAGAGCGCTCTGGGCGAGAGGAGAGAGAGAGAGGCAGTGGAAAAAAGAAAAGCAATAATTGGAGCCATTTCACACTCGTTTGCATCCAAGCTGATTTTTTCCTCTAGTTCAGCAGTCGGTCACTCATCAGAACCACTTAAAGAGCAGCGGCAGCAGCAGAGACTCTCTGCATAGAGTACTGATGAGATGTCAGAAAAGCATGGGGGTGGAGGTGGTGGGTGGATCTGGTTGTTTGGTGGACATGCAGATGAGGCATTAAGGTCATTTTACGAGCGGGGAGTTCGTCCGCTGGCCCAGCTTTCCGTGGCTCTGGGCCAGTATTGTCATGCATAATAAACGCAATGTCAATCAGCCACCAAGGTCCTCCAGGATCAATGCGGCTGCCCTCTTCCTCCCTCTTCCTCCCTCCGCCTTCCCCTCTCTCTCTCTCTCTCTTTTTTTTTTTTTTTTTAAACATGGCCTATATCTCATTAAAACAAGGTCACCTTTCATTACCGGGGGCAGGGGCTCGCACGCTCGCTCTCCGGGCTACTGCGGCCCGGCCCCGGACCCAGCCTTTATCTCCCCCCCGTCTCTCCTATTCCCTTTCATTTGTTATCTTTCTCTCTTCCTGGGTCTCCCTCTCTCTACGCCGACGCTTTGCATGTTAACACTCCTTCACCCCGCCTCACCTTCCAGCACGCCCACGGCCAGGAAGCGGCCGTAGAAAAGCTCCACCATTGGGTTCTTTGGCTTCTCGCCCTCACTGAAAGGGGTAAACAGAGAATAAAATAACATTTTAGAAGTACCCACTGCATCAGAACAGGGGGAATACAGGAAGATATGAGCCATGGCTGTTAATACAGTACTTATCTGCCTAAGAGACGCAGGACTAATGCAAAGAGGTACTCGCTTGTGTTGACCTCTGCTGTCTACTTAATGGCCATAAAAAGAAAAATCTATGCCCAGAGCTTTTAGTCGAGGTGAGCAAATTTAGATGTGCATTTATGTGTGCTGGCGTGAGCGTGTGCGTGTGCGTGCGTACCGGTCCTCTTCGGCCTTCATCTGGAAGGCGTCCTCCAGCCAGTCCAGCAGTTTGTGGGTGAACTCGCTCACATCCTGCTGTTGGCACAATAAAACACACCAAGGATATTCAAAGCAGCCCACTGGGA
>OMKX01000821.1:0-11226 GCA_900302425.1 Brosme brosme
ACTACACACACACACACACACACACACACACACACACACACACACACACACACACACACACACACACACACACACACACACACACACACACACACACACACAGACCCACAACCACAGACACACACACACACACACACAAACACACACACACCCCCCCACCACCCCCCCCCCCCTCACACACCCACCCACACCCACACACACACACACACACACCCTCACCCACACACACACACCCCCCCACACACACACACACACACACACACACACACACACACAAAAATAACATAGAAAGTACAATTTAAAAAACCTACCTGGCTTAGGCGTCTTCTTCCCAAAAGAGAGTTTCAGCTGGCTCGACGAGCCCACTTCAAAGTCTGGCTTGGCGGCCGACATGCGGGCCCTGGACAGTGAGTTGCCCTGGTAGCCTGTGCTGCTTCTGAGAAAGCTCAGTGCATCTGGACTCAGCTCTCCTTTACTGATCTGGACAAGAAACAGAAGTATAAAGAATAAGTAGACACTACGGAATAATGATGATGTGCTGCATTGCTCTGTGATAATATTAGGGGTGGGAATCACAGGGTACCTCCCGATACGATACGATATGCGATACATGGCCCACGATACCGATAATATCGCAATACAGCGATAATCAATGTATCGTTAGACAATCCTTAACGATACATCACAATACATGTCTAACTATGAATACATTATGACCGTGAAAAGGTTAAGTGCTGGATTTCCTTCTTTATCCATGGTCCAAACTGAGTTTTTCAGTTTGTCTTTTTCAGTATGTCTTCCCCTCTCTCTCCCATACATTCCTGTCTATCTCACTCTAAGATAAAGCATAAAAAAAGGAAAGTATAAAAAATATAAGTTTAAATATCGATATTTGGTCTAGCGTATCGATTCTCGTATCGCGGGAAGAAGGGTGGCGATATATTGCAGTATCGATATTTTGTCCCACCCCTAGATAATATATATGGTTATAGCGCTTCCGATGCCCTTAAAACACAACCTTTGTCACAAAACCTATGTCTGTATGTATCTATGGCTGCATGTCCCAGGAAACATTGATAGCATGGAAAAACATCTGTCTTCTCCTTGAACCACATAGAAAAAGGTTTTCATATCTTATGGAGCTTGATCGCATTATCAAGACATTTCCTTGGATTCTGAGGTCATGGGGAAGGGTTTCTTGTGTAAAATGTTCTTGAATTATGAGGTGTCTTTTCTTCATGAAAATGATAGTAGGATGAACACTCTAGACACAGACCTCTGTAACAGACATCAAGCCTGACAGCTTCAGGACAGACATCAGTTTCTCAGCAGTCCTCACAATGTGTCCATCAGTTCCTGTGACAGACAGAAAGAGTAGTTGCGGTAAAGTGAAAGAGACACTTAGCCAGGCAAATAATAAAAAAGAAACAAAGAGATAGGTGTCAGACTGTTTAGTGGATCGGGTGTTCGACCCTGAGACAAAAGGTTCTGGGTTCAATGTCTACTTATAAAATCTGATTCAGAGGTCCTTTCCACCGGGATGGATAGGTTTATCATACGTAGATCTCACCTGTGACCGGCTCCTCCAGAATGAGCTTCCCACCGGGCTTGAGAACTCGTGCCATTTCCTCCAGCGTTTCTGAGCTGTGGATAGACGAGCTGTCAGTTAGAAGGCAGGAGAGGACCCAGTCATAGGAGGAAGGTCTATGGGAGGCTGGAGGGAAAAAAGACAAGAATAAAAGCTTTCAGCCATCAGCTAGCTGAGAAGTTTCAAGATATGGATTGTTCCTTTGCATTGTCAAAGTAAAATATTTCTGTCACACGATAGATTATAACTAAAACCTATTTTTTGAATATGTGTGGATAAGTCAGACTGTGTCTCTCCAAAAATGACATAATAGATTAATAACATAAAATAAAACACTCACATATTGACAGCATTTCCATGTTCTCGACTGATATTTTGCCATCGGTTCCAATGACTGCACCAACACTCTCCGCCAGGTCTTTCAGGGCCATAGGAGATGATGGTTGATTCCACACCAAGAGCACCATGGCTCCTGCCTTCATGCCAAGGTCCATCATAGGCTTCTAGAGAACAAATATCAGCTACAATTATCTAGAATACATATGGTGGCAGAAGTAGTTATATATATATATATACGAATATATATGTTCTTAGTAAAAGGTATTGGTTTGAACTCTAAGATAGATCTAATCAATAAACAGATGAAAAGTATTTTATTGGTGATTTTCATTTAAAATCACCACCCGACGGTTTACGAATATAACAATGTAAAAAGACCAACTCGTGTGTATGGGTATGGCTGCAAACCTAACCATGACTCTGCATATTGGAGCACTGTGTCGTAATTACCCTTCTACAGAGCCCCATACAACCACAGCTAGAATAATAAAAAAATAATATAGTGGATGTTTGTAGAACATTTATTTGGTAAACATTTCAGTTAAATGCCTGAGAGGTCTTTGGAAGGATAAATAATATGATCTAATTTTCGTCCCTGTATTGTGAAGAGCAGATGCGCAGTTAATGTGAAAGTCACACAAAGCTCGAGCAGCGTGACGCAGAAAACCACTTCAAATACACAACACAACATTTCCAAATACCACCAGAATAGTATAGTAAGTAATACAGACTTCAAAACCTTTCTTACCTTTATTATGTCCATTACTTCTCACGTATTAAAATGGAGTAAATTCAGATCGCCGCGAACGTGACAAATTCTTGGTAAAAGACGTCAGGTCGTATTTATTGCTCAAAATAATGACGTGCACACCGTGCGGCGGGTCGCTTAATAAATACGTCACAAACGTATCTAAACAGTCCGCTGTAGCTGGATATGGCGGCGCTAGTACGAGGCTTACGGAGTGTAAGGGCATTTCGGGCCCTTGGCAGCGGTAATATAGAAGCATTTTGTTTTAAGCTGAAGTAACTCCTCTTCATTTATTCACCGAGTTTATTTTTGAGTTGCATTTGTGGTTCGAACCGAAAAAATGTGACGTTCGCTTACCTAACCAATGTCACTTGACACGTAGGAAAAGGTGATCATGAAGGGCAGAATAAAACACGAGCTTATTGGCCATAATGTCATTCAAACTGAAAGAAAACTCTTTGATTTAATCTTGAATCTTATGGACATATTCGAAATTGTTGTTGACTGACACAATATTAAACGGCTTCCAACAAGTGGGGGGCGTTTCTATGTTTCCCAAGTAAATCTGTTGTGAACGTACTGATATTTACACTGGGATCTTTTTTCTTAATCTGTGTTTCTTAATACTGGTTGACAGAATTATATGAGATTGCTATGTTTCATCTTAATAACCTCCATTGCCTTCCATGTATATGATCTGATTGCATTATTTTCTGACTTAAGTGTTGGCTGCACCAACAACGACCCATCCCCAGTGTGCCAACCTGAGAAAAGGATTTCACTGCGCTGCCGTTAGACTGCAGGACGAATCAGAATATGACAAAGCTTCTTCAACCAGTTCCTCTTCCACATCCAGCCATGCACACTACCACTCTGAGCAGGACACGACTGAGGCTTTCCAGCAGGCTTCAGCGGCAGCAGAGGAAGGATCCAGGTCCAACACTAGGTCAGCGTCAAACTGTGTTTATGGTAGGGATGAGATGGAAATAAAGGTCATCACGAAAGCAGTTTCAGAATTAAGGCTACTTTAGATTAGATAACCTTTAGGGTTTCCTGCTGCATTCCAACTAACATTTTAGTGGGAAATGTCTTGGCATTATCAATTAGTTATTACTTTATAATATAAACACCTTTTGAAAAACATGCTATACTTGCTATGAGTATTCGTATTTCACCCTGGTATTAAGACAAACTTGTCACTGGCCTATCCATAATTCCTAGTCTTAAGAGTTACAAGTTTGCCACGAAATAGTCATATTTAATTTTAAGATATACACTTAAATGCCAAGCTTTTCATTGGACGCTCTATTGCCAAATTGTTTACAATGCTCATATTGCTAGAATATTATCTATAGTGTTATGTTATATATTCTCTCTAATGCTGAATCTCTGCTGGTTGTTGATGGTTGCTTAGTTACCAGGATCAGAGCGGGGAGCAGGAAGAAGACTATGAGACGGAGGAACAACTTCAAACTCGCATCCTAACTGCTGCACTTGAGTTTGTCCCACTATATGGGTGGTCAATGGAGGCCATTGCAGCTGGTGCAGAGGTCTGTTGAATGAAATCCTCCACTGTGCAATATCATGTGGTGTCCTTAGAAGTGCAGTGTGTAGGATTGTGGCACCTAGCGTTGAGGTTAAATTGCAGACCCCCGCCCCCTACTGGCGTGCCAGTCGGCATGCCAGTAGGTATTCCGAAATGATGTTGTCTTGATGAGGTTCCTTGATAGATTTATAAATTGTATTAAGTCTGTAAAACTATAGGTCATGGTTTACAAGTAAGACGTCTGTCCAAGTCCGTTCCGCTAGATGCTTTTTAAGTTTACAGTTTTGGAAAATAACACGGGATTCCTGCTGCATCTGAAATGCTGGAATCACGGGTCTCGTGAACACAATGGTTAAGCCCCCCACCCCCTCAACAAATAAAAAATTACATCTTCAATTATTGTTATTGCATCTGTTTCAGACTATTGGGCTCTCTTCTGCATCCACTGGTATGTTTGACAATGGGGCTGGTGAATTGGTCCTGCACTTCATCACACAGTGCAATACACAGTTGACTGAGAAACTAGCTGAACAGCATAACCAGGTCCAACTGGGCCAGGCTGAGTATGTGCACGTTACATGCTTACAATGCTATTCAGTATTGCTTTCCTGTTTTCTAATCAATAGTACAAATTTCTTTACATGCCAACTTTGTGTTTTAGAAAAAAGAAGACTGCAGAGTTTTTAAGGGATGCCGTGGAGACCAGATTGAGAATGCATATCCCCTACATTGAAGCATGGCCTCAGGTATGTTGTCACATTTATAACACATGGCATCTTAATATGAAATATGGAATTTACTTTACGAAATTAAACTGCCTATTCCAGGTGCCTGTGCTGAATATACCCCATGCTCATATATTCAGGAAGTGGTTTGTTGATAGAATTAAAGCTAGAGAGTTTAATAAAATGATTGATTCACTATTCCACCAGATCATTGCTCACACCAACATATTCTGTTGTCAGCAATAGGCAAATTGTAGGGGAATTTTGGGCATCTCAGTTGAAAAAATAATACTGTCCATATGAAACACCATGAACTTTCTCAAAATATATTGCCGGCTGTTTGACCCCATGACTTGGAATGTCCCTTTAGGCCATCAGTATCCTGCTTCTTCCACACAACATCCCTGACAGCCTGAAGCACCTGTCCTCCCTGGTTGACGACATCTGGTACCACGCTGGAGATCGCTCCACTGACGTGAGTGGGTCCCAGGCCCATAGCCTCTCTTAAAACGGTATCAACATTCCAAGGTCATAAGAACACTCATAACTAATTAAAATACATTTTGAGACACTTCATAACTACAGGCCCGAATCCCTCCTCTTCTCTTTTCCTCACCATCCCCGAATAATCTGACCTGCCACCATCAAGGTCAATTTAGAACTTCAGTTTTGTCTGAAATCCTCAGATAACATTTTTATTAGACCTTTTTGAGGATGTCGTTTTGCCACATAAATCATAATAGTTATATGTTTATTTTTTTGTAGATGAACTGGTACACCAAACGAGCAGCGCTGACGGGCATATTTAACACCACCGAGTTGGTGATGATTCAAGACTCCTCCCCAGACTTCCAGGATACCTGGGCCTTCCTTGAAAACCGCATTCAGGATGTAGTCAACATGGCTGGCACTGCCAAACAGGTAGAGTGTTATCCATTATCCAGTCTGCTAAATAAATAACAATATACTATATACTTTTAGATTCTGTCCCTAAGAAAAAATATGAAATATGCTCTGCAGGTGCAGTCTACAGGGGAAGCAGTGGTGCAAGGATTAATGGGAGCTGCACTTACAGTAAGTAATTGATTTACTATGAATTATGAGGAGGTTTTTGACTTAACTTAATTGAAAAAATGGTATACTCCCTTTCCCACAGCTGAAGAACCTCACCGGAGTGAACCAGAGACGATGATATTAACAGATCCTGTCAACCCAAGTTTCACCATATGCAAACATATGGCTTATCAGTTTATTCCCTAAAAATAGTTGTATTAATTAGTAAGGCCACATTTTCAGTTACAGAATCAGCACATTTCACCTGCCAGTGCTTGATCTCTTCCATCCCAGTTAAGCTGTTTTCTGTTTGTATACAATTATATGCATTATATACTGTTGAGTCATTCTGGAACTCATTAAACTATTCAGTAGTTCAACCCCACTTTGTGTCTGTATTTACATCATACATCCGTTATGGAGTCACCTGAATGTATTTGAGAGTGTCTAAATATTGTTAAAAAATTAGCAATAAAATAGCAGACCTTTATTTTGAAATCCGATGTCAGAAATGTTGACCCGGATGCTAAATAAATATCCACCCACCCACCGCTGCCTTCGTCCAATCACTCTCTGAGTATACATCGTCTGACCAATCGGCGATCTGGAAATAGTTTTGCTAGGCCTGCAAGCCTAACAGAAGCGGTAGTGTTGAAAGGATTATTTGTTTCGTACAATTTAATCTTCATCCCAAGCTATTTTAACTGAAACATGCCGTATGCTAACCAGCCAACTGTGAAAATCACAGAATTATCTGACGAAAATGTGAAGTTTGTCATAGAGAACACTGATTTGGCGTAAGTATTCAACCACACGTCCATTCAAGTATTGTGCAGTCCAGTGGTAACATAACTACTTGAATCATTGTGCTCTCAAATGTTTTTACTTCGTATCAATCGCCACTTGCTATACTCAGAAAAATTATACATACACTTAAATATTTGTGAACGTGCTAAAATAGGTAACTTAACTTACACTTATCGTACTTGAGCAACACATGTTTTTGCTTTCTCACCCAGGGTCGCGAATTCCATCCGGCGAGTGTTCATGTCAGAGGTTGCAACGATAGGTAAAGGAAACCCTACATCGTTTTTTGTTATTTAATGACAAGGTCTTTGAAATTAAATCAAAATCCTGACCTACATTATTTATTTTAGCTATCGACTGGATACAGATAGATGCCAATTCATCTGTACTTCATGATGAGTTCATTGCCCATAGAGTCGGTATGTATTCTTAAGAACAAGTATTTGCTTGTCTTACGGCTGCCAGTCACTATTATAAAGATACCATTAAGTATTGTGACATGATTTGATATCAACATGTTGTACCTTTTGAATATCGGTGTACCAACATATGTGTTTTCAGGGCTCATTCCACTCACCAGTGATGACATTGTGGAGAAAATGCAATACTCCAGGGCAAGTATTACTATTCTGTTGGTTAAACTGCAAGCCTCTTACAATGGCTTACACTACCACTTGATCTTAAATGTGGGATTAAGATACAATTAGCAGTATATAGACAGGATATAAATATTGTACAAAATTCTGTAGGACTGCACCTGCGATGATTTTTGCCCAGAGTGTTCAGTTGAGCTGACACTGGATGTCCGATGCACAGAGGACCAGACCCGTCATGTGACCTCCCGGGACCTCCTGTCCAACAACCCCAGAGTCATCCCAGTGAGTTCCTTATACTAAGGTGCAATAAGGGCATGACTTCCAGGCCTTTCTGCATAGCCTCTTCCTTCGTTTGATCTGTCTTTAGCCCGTTTCTCATGTAACCTGTAAAGTGGTGAACTCTGTATTGTATTGGTATACTCCATGGGCAGATATGTTATTAACTTTACTAACTAATGAAACTTTTCAGGTGACCTCGAGGAGCAGAGACAATGACCCAAATGACTACGTTGAACAGGACGGTATGGCCCTCCCCTTCCTCCCTCCTGCGGTCAACATCTTTGCAGTTTTCTCCTTATCGGGGTAGTTTTCTGAGAACTTGAAGTTAATATATCGGTTTTGTATAATCGTTTCCCTGCACAGATATCCTTCTAGTGAAGCTTCGTAAGGGCCAGGAGCTGCGACTCAGAGCCTACGCCAAGAAGGGGTTTGGCAAGGAGCACGCCAAGTGGAACCCCACGGCGGGGGTGTCCTTTGAGTACGACCCAGATAATGCACTGCGGCACACGGTGTTCCCTAGACCTGAAGAATGGTAAGCTTTGTTCTGTTTCCCTTGTTGTATGGGATGAGTGTTAAGGGTCGGATAATACAGCAGGTTGTGTGTTTGAACGACGATGAATCCGCCATGATCGTTTTCTAACCTGGCTGCCATGTTTGGTGTGTGATTCCTAGGCCCAAGAGTGAATATTCGGAAATTGAAGAGGATGAGGTGCAAGCCCCATACGACCCTAATGGAAAGCCAGAAAGGTATGGGGCTTTGTATACTTACTGTTTGGGGTTGGTCATTTTTCTGCCTTCATGTTTGCCAAACAAATTATGAGAACTTACTTTTCCAATTTACCATAACATATTTGATGCGGCCTATATTTGGTGTATATGCTGAATACAAATTGTTTATCTCCAAATCTCTCAATGAATGTGTGATCTGGCAGGTTCTATTACAACGTGGAGTCGTGCGGCTCCCTGCGACCAGAGACCATCGTCATGTCGGCACTGGCAGTGCTCAAGAAGAAGCTGAGTGACCTCCAGACCCAGTTGAGCCACGAGATCCAGAGTGATGTCCTCACCATAAACTGACAATGTGTAGGCTACCGTTTGTAGGATCACCACTTGAGTCCTTTGTTTTCCCCCCAATTGAAAATAATTAAAACAAAAGCTGCTCAAGTTATTGTTCTTCTGCCTATGTTTGACATTCATTAATGCAATCTGTTTTCATAATGTTCATGAATCTACATAAACCACAGTACTGTTTTATTTTAGCCTGCCTTTTAAGGTCGATATTTGCTAGTCTTTCAAACACTCGTTTTTGATGGAACATTCTGGAACTTTTTTTTTTTTAATAAAATGAAGAAATTAAACATGTTTTATAATACGTTTCTGAGTAATTGTTATCGTATTAAAGTTCTAAAGAGAGCGTTCTAAAGAGTATCTGTTAAACGGAGCAAAATGTACGCTACATTTTTATAGAGGCGTAACGTTACACGTGCCCGTGATTAAGGCCTTGAAAAGACGCTCGCATGTGAACAGCGGAGTAGACTAGAGTGAATAAGCATATGCATTGAAAGAAATGCTTTTATCGGGTCGAATAATACTAGCTCTGGTTGGGACGAGCCGTTTTGCTGCTGGACCAACCTAGACCGGTGTGACGATAGGCGGAGAGGGAAAGCTAGCTATCGATTCCAAGGGATGCTTGATAATGATTTGTGCTCTATTACAGAGGACATTATGCTGCATTCAACAAAACAAATTGGCCAACAGTTAAGTGTCGTCTTAGTCAGGACGCTTCTAATTTTAAGGTTAGAATATTACAACATCCGATTGCCGATTAAACGACTGGTTTAAAAACCAAAATCCGTTAAGGAGCCAAATCATACATTCTTGTCGTATAAAGAAATAAAAATGCGTTAAGAAGCAAAATAATGTATTGTAGTATAATTAATAGACTATAGTTGAATTTGCATGTGTTTTGTCTAAGCAAGACCGCTTTGCATACAAGTCTCCTTTTTAGGAATATGGAAATTATTTTAGCGGTCTACTGTTAAGCGCAGACTATAGGCTTTGGTTTAGTTCTGCAACGTAAAACCGACAAATGGCTACTACAGCCAGAAAGAGATTTTTTTCTGTGTGCACCTCTTTTTCTGACGAAGAAGAGATAGCAGGTCTCTGTCAAAGTGCCTGTGATCCTGATGTTGCCCCCCCAGAACAACAGCATCCTTATGAAGCCATGCTGTGGTAAGTTGCACCTTGCTAATGTTCTGCCATTGGGGAGTTGTGACAATTAAGGAGATTTCACCTTTTCCGTTGCGTTTGGATTATTAATCGTGTTTGGAGAAGGAACTACCTATGATAAAATGATACAATTTAAATAACAATTTCCAACAGCAATGATAAGATCAATAATAATCCAAATCATATTAATCACAACTTGACTTCCTGTCAAATGATGCTATCTGAATAAGGCATATGCTTATTGTTCGATTGTTTGTTTGTTCCATGGACAATATCCAGCCCTACATCAATTGTAGCCGAGATAAAGCAGTTTATCATTCTATCTCTTGGCTCTTACGAAGAAGTACATGTTAAGCAAGGACATTGGTAGTCTTCTTGAATTAATAAATAATTCTCTTTGATCTCCTTGAAGAATTGTATCATGTGGGTTGGCAATGAGGGTGGAAAGTGTTGTTTTTGTTAACACATCCCAGTGTGACAGTCTCTGGTGTTCTTATCCAGCTGCCATCGCCTCCACGACTCCCTGCTGAGCTCTGACAGCCGCTTCACAGCTTACAGAGGAATTCTCAACTGGATCATCATCCTCCTGGTGGCCATTTTGACGCATCCTTTCACTAACTGACTCTTAATGATTTATGCAATTGATTTATTGATATTACGAAGAAGATGAGGAGTGGAACTTCGGTTCACTGTCCTTTTTCCTTCCTATTTATTAGTCATTTAATCACATTGTTCTCTGATTTACAGGTATTGACTCATGCTCACTTGTTTCTGGAAAACTTTATACAGTGAGTACACAGACACACACTTTTTTTGTTGAATGCACAAATTCCATTTATTAGAATCCGAATTCAAATGTATAAGGATTTACAAATGATCAGACATTTAAGGGTACGTGTTGCAATGTTCTCTCCACACTGCCAGGTGGTCTATGACTGCTCACTCAGAGCTTAACCTGTCTAGCTGCTTGGTTCCTCTCCTGGGAAAATGTGCGCCTTACAGTGAGCTAATGTACATGTTCTGGGCTAATATCAGCACTGGGGTTCTAGGGGCTGGAATCCCAGTAGTTTGGTATTAAGTACCTGCTGCACGTACAAAAAAGAAAGCCTCCATCTAGAGGCACTTGTCTTCCACCTCTGTCTACCATATCGATGTCAGATGTTAGAAATATGATAGTGCAAGGCTTGTTTAAAAGCTGGTTTCAGCCCATGTTACACTAGAAGTGCTCCAAACGCTTCACAGTCCCTACTGCATTAACAACGGCAGTTATTACCAACAAGGTGTTTAATTTTGTGTGAATAAAGCCGTTATTTAAC
>OMKX01000823.1:0-12611 GCA_900302425.1 Brosme brosme
TCACGCACACTCAAAAAGAACACACACACACAAAAAGCCAGCAGGTCCCTTCTCCTTGTGTTACAGAGGACCAGAACCCCATACTGATCACAGAGGAGTCAACCAACTGTCCCCTGGTCTTGATGCAGACACTGGGCTCTTTAAATATGCATGGATTTGATTTCAATATTTGACAGTGATTCCTCCTGCACTGATATTCGAGCCCGGTTTCAAAGTCGGCAGAACTCGACAAGTAACGGTCACACGATTTCACTTCATTTTTGTCCATTACAAAAGAAGAAAAGCGTAAAAGTACTCAAACCTCACATGAATCCGTAGATGACGCAATATTATCAAACCTTGTCGGCCAATGACGCGAGACCAACCCCGGGTGCAGATCAACCAATCCAACACAAACCCACCCAGAGAGAGGTCGTAGGGTGGTACTCACACTAGGAAGTGGTAGAGGAAGCACTTCACTCCGGCGGGTCTTTCCAGGAAGTTGTAGACGTCGCCCTGCATGCTGGTCTTGACGTACGGGCTCTGGAAGCTCTTGTGGTGGTGGTGCATCCAGCTGGACCGGGGCAGCGGCGGCGGGGGCCCCGAGATGGAGGCGCGGCCCGCCGGGTCCTTTGTGCCCGGCGGCGGGCGGAGTGGGACGCCTGATCCATTATTCACCTCGCAGCGGGGGTCCATTTCCAGTGCAACTGGAGAGTAGTGACTCCTTTCAGCGGTGGCCCCCGAAGACTCCCTGGCTGCGGTGAGGGAGAAAGAGGGTGAAGTCGTGGTAGTAGTCGCGGCAGCGGTTGTTGTGCTGGACTCTGCTCGCTCGGCCTCTTCGTCCAAGCTCTGGTCCGTGCTGAGGCTGGTGGTGGCGTAGCCGTTGGGCCCGCGGGCCTTCAGGGAGCGCCCCAGACGGCTGCCGTAGTCCCTCTGTATGTGGCACTTCATGTGGAAGGAGTGCCCTCGCCGCTCTCCCATGGCGGCCCAGCAGGAGCGGTCCGGTTCAGAAAAACGGTCAGCGGGCGGCCTTGCGTGGCGTGGAGCGGTTGTCGGTCATTGGAAGGAGGAGCGCGATTGGTTTCTGGCCGCTAGGTCATGGCGGGCCGTCCGTGACCTGACGCAGGTAGGCCTGGAGGCTCTGTGCTCGATTACAGGTGTCTGGGAGTGTGGGTGAGTGTGTTCACCAGACCTGCAGTGGAAGAAGTGAGATTAATCATTAAGATAGCACGAGCAGCAGTGAGCCCCTGCATGTATTTGCAAGGATCGTGTTACCGAGGAGGGTGTAACTAACTGAACGCTAAGTGAGCCGGCCTTCAGGGCAATATAATTTATCGTAGCTCACTGGAGATGCAAAGGGACCAGGAGATTTCGCCTGCTTTTAACATACTTTATAGCCAATAAGACGTATGCTGCCTATGGCAAATTATATGCATTGAACGAAAATACAAATCATCATAAATCAATAACAAAATCAGCTAAATTTAAATTATTTTAAAAAACATTACATATATTACATTAATTAGACACATTGATTGATAACTAAATTGTCGGTGGTTAAAGTTATGTCAATCTGTGTGTCACAGTCACAAAGTCACAGGTTAAACCAGACCTGTAAGGTCAGACCCTGAGAGATGCAAAGCATTGCAGTCTGTGGTTAAAGCTTAGCTTCCTGCCCCGCGCAGTGTCGTGAACTTTGGCAGTGGTTCTTATTCTATTTTTACAAATAAACCCCCTTTAAGATACTTTTTTTAGTGAAGTACCCCTTTCACAAGCACAAAACATTTTGGGGAAGTAAATTTAAATACATACAGTTTAGCGAGAAACAAGAAAGTTGTGCTTCATTTAATTAGTGTCATTCATTTGAAAGATTCACCGAACTTGTCTGCTAGTATTCAGATTTACTTCATTCATGATAGTTCTATTCAGATTCAAAAAGTTCTGTTAAGGTTCATAACAATATTGAAACAAAAAGGACCCCATTTTTAGAACTATTCCAGGTAGGCCTACATCCTGCAATCTTTAAAGTACACCTGTTTCTCAAATGGCAAAACTGACCTATTGGTTATCCTGAAACTTTGCATGTCATGAAAGCAGCACATGTGCACTATTTAAATTTCTCAGTAATGGGTGTCTCTATGCGTGCTGCTGGGAATTTGCAGCACACATAGACAGATTTGAGAAAAGTTGTTCTCACGATAAAGCAATGTACCCTCCAGTGCTATATTGTAAAAATAACTCTCAATAAGTAAAGAAAATACATGAAGCCAAACTTGTGTTTGAGCATCTGTCTGCTGCAGGTTGGAGTTACGTTGGACCGAACAGAATATACCGGTAGCTGATATTTGGTTCCCGAAGTCTTCAGTGTGATCAGAGTGTGTGTTGATGCCACCTCGCGACAGCCCTCATCAAGGGGTAATTATGCATGAGTGACTAGGCTTGCTGCTCTGTGCTGCTTGTATACTTTTCTCTGAAGCCAGAGTCGTATCAAATGTCAAGTGCACCCATCCAAATGTAAACACTAAAATGTACCCCTGACTCAGAAATCCAATGCTTTTATAAAGAGATATATGGCGATTGTACTTGCTGATTGGGACCACCGCCCCCTCAACGAAAAACAACCAAAGGCAAAAAAGACAACTGAATCCGGTGCCATGGTTGTCTATCAGCACTTTTACAACAAGTCACAGAACACAGATGTTTCAAGTCAAATGTGACATTCGAAATAACAATAAAGATTATGTGGCAGGAAGAAAGATTAGGCAGCAGAACGGAACTGTTGCTGGCTTTGATGTGCTTTTGGAAATCAAGCAATGTCTACCGCACTGAAGGTAAGCATTGATCTGCAAGCAGACAGACAGACAGACAGACAGACAGACAGACAGACAGACAGACAGCCAGCCAGACAGACAGACAGACAGACAGATAGACAGATAGATAGATACCCTGACTATAGAGGGATGTAGTGATGGCTGGTAAGGTGTGTATATCATCATACACGCCTTTCCAGCCGTCACCACATCCCTGGTCTGCATTAGCCTACTGTGAACCATGAAAGCTGGGGTGATGGAACGGCTGCAGATACGGAAAAAGTATTTGGACCAGAAGCTGTGTAACTAGAGCTATAGCCGCCCACGATATATTTGTCCTCAACTGATGGACTGATGACAGGGGCCACCAGGACCGCTGTCCCTCCGTAGATAGAGTTTCTGCCCCCAAACTCAGACACTAAGACATACACAATACACTATTAAGCATGCAGAGACGTGTTAGGGAATACGGTTACAGCGTATTGTCTGACTTTTCCATACAGTGCATACACGCCTGCCGGCTGGCATTAGAGTTGTGATATTAAATAAGACGTAAATTGAATTAACAGTAGAATCATTTAAAAAATAAGTCATTTCATTTTCCTCGACTCCAGTAACTGAACCAGATGTCATCAGTTACGTGTGCGGTCACTGAGTTCGATGCATACAAGTGCATAGGAGGCAAGAATCAGCCAGAAAACATAACATGAAGTCACTTACCTTGAATTCGTAAAAAAAAACCGAAGTGCTTCTTTACAGAAAACGAAATCGTACCTGCAAACGTTTGGCTTCTCCCAAAAAATCAATCTCCGAATAGTTCTGATTATATACGATTATTAACTGGATAAAACATACAAATGAGCGGAAAACGAAATCGAATAGCTTGACTTCATCCTCTGCAGCCCAACGTGTTCCTCTGAGCGTCTCTCTGCAGCCTGCAGTCTGATGCTGCAGCTGTGCACTGTTGACATGTGCTGCACAGAGCGGTGTTCTGCACGCCGTGCTTCAAGCCCATTTTAATTGACACGCGTTTGATAATATTGAGAGGTGACAGCTACACCGTCAGAATCAATTCAGGGACAATAATATAGAACATATTTTACACTATAAACTAGTGCTGTACACTATATTAGGCTACCACTAAGGCAAATATGGATAGTCGGTATGTCTATTTAATTTGATTATTACGTTTTGGGTAGCCTTTACCTTATAGTTAAATAGTTGAGTTTAATTCGTACAACGTTTACCAAAGTCACGACTTCCTCTGGTACTGGTAGTCCATCACAGTCTGGTCTATCACCTGTTCAAATATTGCACTTCCCGTACGTACCTGGAGAGGGCGCTCAGTGAACTAAAGCAATTTGAGCATTGTCCCTCTTCGCTTTCCGTTATCATTGGAAAAACATGGCGTCGCACACTACCAAGATATGCCTGTCCTTAGGTCGAATAAACGGCCCTAGTTTTGGACTATATACATCTTTAAACAGGGCGACATATGCCACGGCACTGTCTGCATCCAATTTTACTGGAAATAAAGGTGACGTTTTATGAAAGATTATTTTAAATAATGTCATGCCTCTTAACCTCCACCTCGCACACTGGTGCATGGTCGTGTTATCTCTTCTGTCTTACTATGTCACACTAGTAGTAGCTTCATTGCAATTCAATTACAAGTCATTTTCTCCACATGTAAATACTGTGTATTTGTTGTTTAAGGCGTACCTGACCGAGGTGGTCGAGGAACTTTTGTAAAGCGACCCAGGAGAGCTGTAAGTCAGATTGTTGTGTACAATTCTTAAACCATGTTATTATATTCTTCGTTTATTACAGATTCAATGGTGTAACTCGCGAAAACCAATTCATATAGACTATGACATTTACTGACAACGAATTCATGTTTGGGCCCGACTGCTGAGTTTGTGTGATCCTGTGTCGTTTAGCCAGGGGAGCCCAGGATAGAGAAGATGGACAGCCAGCAGGATTGGACTGCGGTCTACCCGTCAGCAGCGCCGTTCAGACCAGGCTCTGTCCCTCTGCCTGTGCGTATGGGCTACCCGGTGAAGGGGGGAGTTCCCTCAGAGAAGAGAGGCAACCTGGAGCTGATCAAGGTCAGTGGGTCATCCCTGAAGTTGATGTCATGGGGCTTATAAAGGACATTATATCATATACAGTTTTTACATTTTTTATTTTTAAAATCAAGACAATGCTTTGTGAGGTAACAGAGAAGGCTTTATTGATGTTTATAGTCAGCTCATTCCCTTCGTGTACACCAGGATAAGAGTTTCCAGCAGTATGCGTTGGATACAGATACATCTCTATAGGAGGGCAGCTTGTGATTAACTCTATGACTGTCTCTCACTCATCCTCAGATTAAATACAATCTATCAATCCTCCCATATCAATCCTTTATAGATTATATGTCTCTATATCCACTGAGTCTCGTTGGATCAAATATTCAGCGTAAAGACTAAATGGCACTAAGGCTTAATATGTTGTTTCTTTGCAATGTTTTATGACTGGACATCTGATTTGGATTTACATAAGTTAATACACCAACTTGATTAAATTATACATTAATTCATTAATTATACATTAGCTGAATTACACTAACTGAATTAGATTTTGCTTGAATGCAAACCAGCATATGTTTAGATTTTCTAAACACATGGTTGTCCATCTCTGTTCCGTCAGATTTCTTTATGATCACTTCCAAGTTCAACTCCACCATGTTTGTAGTTTATTTGATTGTTTGTTCAGTGTTGTTGTTGGCCATCACCTGTCACACGATTTGGCCCAGTCTCTCACTGTGTCTGGACCAGCTGTGCTATTTGACCTCAGGTCCCGCAGATGTTGTACCTTCCTTGGGTTGCAACAGCTGGACAGGAGGGGGGCCAGGAAAAACATTCTAGATTTCATTCTCTCCCTCTGCCCAAAAGGGCGGCTTAAAAGATTACTTGCAAGTGCTTTGCATCCTTATTTAAGCCCATAATATTTGTTTCTCTTGTCCTTATTTACGTTTTTCTTGGGAACTCCTATACAACTGTGAAATGAATGGTAGATCTGATAGCCGTTCATTTCTCATTATAAATTGATAACCAATATTACTAAGTGCTACTAAGTCATAAGGAAGACATGAGGAAATGTGATGGGCAGATGTTTAGGGTCGGTTTTGCTTAGACAAACATGTGGATACATACACTGTCATGTAGAATCTACCAATATATCAACCATGCATTTCAAAGATGTTTATTTGTGAGGATAACAATGTGTTCCCCTGTTCTGGTTCTTCTGTTTAGATACCAAACTTCCTGCATTTGACACCGGCAGCCATTAAGAAGCACTGCGAAGCCTTGAAACGTAAGCCTCCTCGCAATGCGTTTATTCATTGTTTTTCACTTCATGGACTGTTTGCCCATTTACTTATTAGATTAGATGGGTACTGCATTCATCCCAGAGGGGAAATTGGGTGAGATTCTTTTTTTCTTCCTTCAGCTTTCTGCACTGAGTGGCCCGCTGGCCTGGAGGCAGAGGCGGACCTCGACAAGCACCTCCCCATCAGAATAGAGAGCACGGACTACGTGTCCGCCGGGCCCTCTGTCAGAAACCCTGCCGCTCGCGTCGTCCATCTCCGAGTGAGTTCCTCCGCCCTGCCTTTCTCTACAGCATCTCTCTTTGGGGGGGTTTTAAATACATCGGCCTATGAGGAGTTCAGGATTCATTTTCAGAGGAGCACATGATGGAATATCATAATCCTGCAAAATATCCTACTACCTTTGCCTAGTCCAAGTACTCAATTATACAGAATATACATGTAACGAGCCCACAGTCATTGGTTGCATGATGATAGCTAGCTACGGATGGATGCATAGACAATACATCATTTCCTATGTCTGGCACACCCCTGCCTTGATTTGAGTCCAGTAGCACTGGACCAATAGGAGCCAAGACAGGATGTCTAAAAATGGGTTCGGAGATTTTGAGGGAGAATCAAAAATGCAATCCAACATTATGTCTCTGTGACCTTTTTATTATGCAGTCTGCTTGGACAGCTGCAATGTCCCTAAGCTCATGCAAGTGTGTTTGGGTCTCAAAAAGATTACCCACTTCAAAGTTTTTTTAATTGCTTAATTTATTTTTTATTATATTATTATTGTTATTCATTTAAAATTCTGAGGCTATTGTGTTTCCACATGGACACTATATCCAATTAGTTTTTAATCACTTAATACAAATATTGTCTATGTTGAATGTCTTATATTGTTAGGACTTTCATATAATTCTAGCATGAGCCTGCATTAACAATCTTCTAAATTTCCTATCCTTAGAAAATATATAAATATTAAAAATATCCTGCACTAATCACAAACCATCTGTTCCAGTTATTCTCTGCATTAATTTAGATGTTTGTAGGTGGAAGTTATTCAGACATAAATCCCTGTGGATTATACGGAATCACAGATAGATTGTGGAGTAAATAATCCCCTACTGCCCATCAGGGGCTTGGCTTCCAACGGAAATAGATTGACCTCCCCTTGAATGGTGTGCTGCTTTGTGTGTGTAATGCTTATTGGGTTCGGGGATATGTTAGATATATGTAGATATGATATAGGCTTTTAGTTGCAGTGAAGTATTAACATTTCCCATTCAGTCAATTCAGTATGTACTTGGACCATTCGTCTTACCTACAGAGTAGACTGATGCTGTTAATGGTGTTCAGATTTTCCGTGGATTAATTGTGAATCTGTGAGAGGAGCATGGTTGAAAATGAGTAATACCTTGACCACTAGGGGCACAATAAATGCCCAAATACATATTTTCATGTGGTTGGACCTTATGGTTGGATGGACCATTGATATACCAAATGTAATGGCTACAGTTACAAACGCTATGTGAAAATCTTGTATTGTTCTTCAAATCTAAGTACTTTTCCTTACAGGTCAGGCTTTCCAGTCTGAACTTGGACGACCATGCGCGGAAGAAGATGCTCAAACTCCTTGGGGACAGATACTGTAAAGACACCGACATCCTGACCATCACAACGGACAGGTAGATTGTGGGCATGAAGACCGAAGCTCATCCGATATCAAATTATAAAATACAGCAATGTGCATTTGTCATTTTCCCTTCTTTCTTCTCCAGTTGCCCGTTGAGACAGCAGAATACCGACTATGCCATGTACCTGCTGACGGTTCTCTATCATGAAGCATGGGTAAGGTCCATGAAAGTGTTCTTGAATTAGGTCTGCCTCAAAGCAGTGGTGCATGCCAACACCACCGTTTATCGGGTGCAGGCTCTCGGATACCTGGTGCATTTGGGGTCGGAATCTGTGACCTAGGCCTTGAAAACTAAACCCATAACAGGGCTGCAGAGAACGGTTGTCTTTCAAACAAGCGCGAGAATATTTCCATCCAAATGTAAGATGCATCTCGTCCCAACCCTTGACTCCAAGTCCTGATCAGGGCTAACCAGGGCACACTGGGACATCAACCACAACCTTTGTTTTTCCATGCCCAGTTCACTCTCCTCCTGATGTTGAATCTATACTAGATCCAGATGTCTATCTAGAGGTTTCCACTGATGTACGGTCATTGGAAAACATACCTTGCAGTGCCGTTGCGGACCCCATCAGCATGTCATGCAAAGGGCTATCTTCAGTTCCACATAAACAGAACAACAGTTTCCCCTCTCAAATCAGAATGCTGTGTTATGCAGGCATGCAGAGTTTAAATATTATTGTCAGGATGGACTACGGGTTAGGGGTGTGTTTGACTCCTAGCCAAACGGTTATAGGTTCAAACCTCAATGTCTGCACACAGTCTTCTGGTAGGCGTCCTTGAGCAAGATGCCCCACCCCTACCCACTGGTTAATGACCTCTAATATAAATCACAAGCCGCTTTAGATAAAAGCGTCTGCTTAATGAGTAAATAGTGGCAACAGTGGTCAGCTAACACTAAATAGGGTGAATAGGCCTGTAAAGATTGTTGAAATGTCTGCCCATGTGTAATCCCATCAGGATACATCAGAGATGGGCAGCATTGTCCTCATGACATTTCCACACAAAGAACAAAAACACCCAGGCTCCCCCTATCAGATGTTGACTCCGACACCCATTCACATTCAGCCAGCCCACGCCACTCCAGAGAAACCCGCCACCAAGGACCCCTCAATTCCCCCCCCCCGTTGTTCCGACCGCTGCCTTCTGGAGCTCTTCTGGTCGTGTTTTAGTCTCCCGAAATGAGGCCATTTGCTGGGAAGCTGAACACCGTCGGATGCCCTTTAGGACTCACAACGGAAGGCACAGTGACGGCCGACGGGCCTGTGAAAGCCTGGAGAGTGCTGCACTGTTGGAGCTGAAACGCTAGCCCACAAAGAGGACTATTGTCAGCAGCCAAGGTTTACTCTTACTTTTTTTTTCTATACCTACTCAGGGACAGACAGACACACCGGGAAGGTGAGAGAAACCGTGCTTGCTAATTCCACTGTGTGCTTATCCAGGCCTACCCTCAATCAGGTGGCTGGGTGGTTGGGCGTCTGACCTGATTGGGCTGGGTTAGGGTTCTTTGGGGGGGCGGGGGGCTGCTTTTCTCTAACACACTCATAATGTGAATCAGGAGTGAGCAGAGTGAGACATAACGGCAGGAATGTGAACACAGCGCATGCTCCTTTTTAATAATGGAGAAAGCAGGTGGCTGTCTGTCATCGGGCAGTTTGCCGTCAGCCTGCCCGTTGGTCTGGGGACGGAGGCCGCGGCAGCGCCGGTGTCAGGCCTGTCAGCACTTCATTATTATTGACTTGTGCTCGTAGAATTTAGCCCAGAATGGCAAGAACGTTTTAGTCTGGAATTGAATGGCATTTATGCCGTTTCTCATTACCTTCTCATTGAGAGTGTATAGAGGTAATCTTTGACCGTTAACTTCAATAGTGAAACTATGCTTTCATGTTGGTTAGCTCAATGTTACTGGTACAGAGTCTACCATTTACTATTATTTAGTCATTTTAGCAGACGCTTTTATCCAAAGTGATTTACAGTGAATTCAGATGCATGTTATGATTATTATTGAGGAAGTGCTCAAGGATGCCCAACCGAGTGCAGACAATGGAGATCGCAACAGCCTGACTGGGTCTGGGACGTCCAGACTGAACACCATATGGATTAGACATGTAAAGCCGTTATGAGGGCCATTAGCATCCATCAGGGCCCTGGAGAGCAAGACGGATCAGGCCGGATCGCTGTGGAGCTTTAAGCTGCTCAACAGTTGAGAGTATTGTTCTTCCCACAGATTGTGATGGCCGATAGGGGAGGTGGGTCCAGTGGTAGCACGGGGAAACACTATCTGTCTGAGAGAAGCTTCCAAAGACTGGGATGAGCGATGGGGCTATGGGGTGGCCAACATGATTCTCCCTCGAGGTCCCATAGCGATCGTGTGGCTCAGTTGGACTCCACCAAAACATGTTGGAAATCTTCAATGCACAATGAGAAATAATAAGTGAGCATTCTTAGTCTGTTGTCTAGTTAGAAACACCCTCTAAAGTTTTATGCTGATGATGTTGTACTTCTTAAAATAATGCTCCTAAAGAAAAGGATTTAGTCCGAGTTATCAGAGATCGAAACATAAATCTGGGTTGTAACCAGTAACCAAGTGATAATATTCACTGTCCAGCATTGGACAGGCCAACACAACCCAATTAACTACAAACATGGTGGAATTGGAATTCGGAAGTGTTCATGAAATCATTACAGTTTAAGGGAAATCCCATCTGTGCCCAAAGATGGGCAGGCGTGTGTACAGGACATCCATACATGCTGGTTTTTATTCATCAGTTGATGTATTGAGCCTTGTGACTTAAAACTTAAAATCCCATAATCCATCATGCCCCCTATGGCCAACATTCACTTATCTTCTCTTATTCCTCTGTTATCCCCTGGTTCAGAAAACAGAGTCATGGGAATCGGAGATGACGCGAGCGGACCGCTTCGAGTACGTCTGGGAGGACAGCGCCTCACAGCAGAACATCCTGGACACGCTGGCCCGCATGAACGCCCCCGGCCCGGGAGAGGGCGAGGCGGCCCCGAGGGAGGAGCTGCTGGGCCGGGCCGAGGTACAGGAGTACCGGGACTCCGTCACCAGGCTGAAGAACGAGAGGGAGAGCGAGAGCGCCACGCTCCGCTACAGAGAGGCGGTCAAGAAGCTGCTCAGTCTGTAGAGCGCTGTCTGTCCCTATCGCCAACGCACCCACCCAGCCGTCCACCCCTCAACCCATCCAACCGTCCACACACACGGGGAAGCAGGTCACCCGGGGACGTTGGATCACGAGTAGAGGACCGCATTGGCACTTGAAGCATTGGGTTACTCTTTGAGGCTTTAAAACAAATGTTCTGATATCGTTTGAGACTCCTATGTTCTCCTGGATGGGACTCAGTCATCGTTCACCCATTCAGCATCATTGACAAACAAACAAACATTGTGTGGTTGAGAGTGGAGCTTTTTTTCTTTTTTCAAGCGTTCAAGTTATGCTTCAATCCACATCCATAACCCCAACTCCCTTCCAGTTCTTCTCTCCTTCCCCCCGTCGGGGGGAGAGAGGGCCCACTTCCCAGTGAGGGGAAATCATTCAGTGACAGTTCTGCTAAATATCCCTCCCCGCTCCCCTTCTCTCCCCACCACCTCTCCTTCTTGAAACAGCTTTGCCCTGTGGTCCGTGCGATTCCAGGGCATTTAAAAACCCAAATGTGCTGGACGTCAAACTGCAACCACCACACATCACTCAACACCTACTTTTTAAAAGCAGAGCGAGCTTCTCCAAACGCGCGCGACAACCCTTGGATCGTTTTCCATCGCATTTCTTGCTTGGGAGCTCCCATCACTGCACTTAAGTGTGGGGCATGCTCCACGAGGTTTGGCGTAAACATCCTCTCTCACTCTTTTGAAGTGTATCGAAATGTAGCTCTGCCGAGAATGGAACGTCTGCGTGTGTATCATCTATCGCCGCCGTTTTATACCAAGGCGCTGTGGTGAATGGCCTGTTTTTTGTTTTTTGTCCTGTCACGAGCCATTGCTTCACAAGTGAAACCAGATACTTACGCTGTAATTGTGGGCTTAATGTGTTCAGAACGTCAACTCTAATAAATCTGTTTTTTCATTAACTCTAGGTCTCCACTTGTGTTGGTGTCCCTGTGCCCAGAAGTGTTTTTCATTCTCTTAATAGTGATACGGTGTAGAATAACATTTTGTTTTGGGGAAAATTAAAAATGCCCTATTAGAAGATGTGTGCAACATTCACAATGAAAACAAAAGCTTAGACGCTTTACATTAGATTCCATTTTACATTCTTTAAATGTACATTTTAAGACACGGTCATGAACGAACAAAAAAACATGAACTTCCAGTCCCAATATCTCAGTCTCCTTTTTTTTCCTTTTTCTTTTTAATCTCTCGGCCGCGTTCAAGAACCTTCTCTGATGAGCACGTACTTAATCAGACGCATGGACTCCCCTTTCCCTCTCCAGGTGGTCCGGTAGCGTCCCTTCCTCTTCCGACGGCACCTCCAGCTGACCACCGCCAGCACGGTGCAGCAGCAGCTGAGCAGCACCGTGGCGCACGTGGCGCCCATCACCAGCAGGACATGAGCCGCAGCGCGCCACTCCGTCCCCGGACCGCCCGCGCCGTCGCCCCCGGCCCCGGTCGTCCACGGACTCCCCTCGCCGTTCCCCGCCGCCGTGAGGTTCCTTCCGACGTGGCCCCCCGTCGTTTCGTTCGCCGCGGCGTACTGGCTGGCGCTCTGCACGTTAGCCATGGGAGCGGCGGCGGTTGTAGCGGCGG
>OMKX01000847.1:0-12210 GCA_900302425.1 Brosme brosme
TGTGTGTGTGTGTTTGTGTATGTGTTATTTGATAAAGCCCTGCAGTACTCCTATAGCCCAGCAGAACTGCTAGCTAACTTGTGCTAGCTACTTACCTAGTTCCCCTGGTGATTAATGATAATATAACCCATTATAATATTTGTATCTTCAGCTTCACAATGTTGTAGCAGGCAATATATTTCATACCAGCCTGAGTTGCAGACTACTCAGTGGCTCTCTATTCTTTTCCTAAATGAGTTAAATCGAATTATTAAGCTGAATAAACCCTGCATATCATGGTTCAAAAGATAAAGTGAGTGCAATTTGTACAAAATATCTTTTAACTAAACCAGACTGAGACCTGTGTAACCCCACATGTCATACAGGTAGGAGTGGAGGTGTATGTGACTCTATACTACTATTTGTAATAGAGGAGCTGAACAGACCAGAGATGAATGACCAAATGTATTATTCAATCAGGATTTCACGGTAATGGTTGAAGTTTTCAAATGTGTCTGAAATGATTTGAAATTTGAGGATGTTTACTGTTTCTCCAGAAAGGGCTTGCTGGAATTCCTAATGAAACAACCTAACGCAACAATGTTCTTACCCTGCAAGTCCTATCATCTGCATATCAATCACAAAATAGACACTTGTAGACAATGGTAAACTTCCATGGCTAAATGGGTTTCGAGTTACATAATGTAGGATGATACTGAACCAGTGGTCTGAGAGCTATTTATGACAGATGGTAGTAAACAAGGCCTAAAGACATTTAACGGTCTGGTAGTGAGCATATCAAGGGGTTTGTGGTGGGCCTCATTCTAGCAATCATTTCCTCATGGAGAGAGAGAGGCACGGGGTGAACATTTCTGAACTCAGCAGATTGTTGACAGGATGGAAAGAGTTTTGTCCTGGGACCTGTTCCACAAAGCTGGAAATCCACTCAGAATTTTACAGACATTTAAGAAATGTTGGTTTCAAGTTCCAAAATGTTTGAATTATTCATCAGTAATTAGCAAATAGTCAACTGTAGTGCTATGACGAGAATGAATCATGAGTTGATGGTACTAAAGTAGACTTTTGAGGTATTACAGTCCAAAATAGTGACACAGGAAAAAAATGTATTGTATGTAGTGGTTTTTCCAAGAATGGTATGTCACAGAATTCTACAAATGTATGAGAACATTTCTGACATGAATGTTCATTTTTCGGATTATCTTGTTAAGGGAAGCATTGGTGTCCAGGATTGTCAAACAGGAGTCATTGAAAAGTATTCAATCTTGAATTCAGATCCCCCTAACAAGGTTCCGTACTGGAACCTGTGCTTGCTATTTGGTGACATGTTTCCACTGTTCATCTATGCTGATCTTAGCTATAGGTCTTGACCAGGTAGCAAGTGTACACCTTGTGATATTTATATTCGCTGAGTCAGTTAGTTCTATGTAGGTGTTGATGAGAGTGAATTGCACATGTTTAACATCCAGTGTGAAGCATGCCTTATTTGTACGAATTGAGCTGAGACCGAAGTGTATTTTGAATGCTGCAGAAGAACAGTCATTCTCTGTATTAGTAAAAGCAATAAATACAATGAATCAACCCAGAGCCATTTCCCACTTTCTATAAGCGTGAAATCAACATCCACTATTCTCTGTCAACGGTAGTGTCCACACCAAAGTGAATGCCTTGGTCGCCACACTGAGCAGATACATTTCTCACCAACCACAACCGTGTCTGCCCAGCTAGGAAATAATACTTCTCCACCACAGCCTCATAACAAATAAAGTTGTAGTTCGACAAGCAATCTACAATCTATAAACTATCCACTTTGTAAGGCACACATGCCATGGCCTTTGTGATGCTTGTCCTGTATGGACATGGAATAGATCTGATTTATAGTCTAGTTAGACTTGTTTCTAGTTACCTAACACTAACCATCGTGTGGAGGTATGTGAATCCTGGCTAACAGGTCTGTCACAATCAATACCACCATTATTTTTACAAATAATAATTACAAAATAATGAAAAATTCCAAACATGGCTGTGATAAGGCAATTTAGGGGCATTGCCTTATCTAGTCCTTGACTGGACGGATACAACTTATTTTCATCATTCCAATATATTCACATTTCCAGTAAATGTTTTCTATTTTTGACAAATATTTATAGAAAAGGGGTGTTCATATAACCAGTTATACAGTAAAATGACTAGAATTACTAGAACTCCAGTAAATGCCAAAAATATATTTATTGCATTTATTACAGCAAGTCCCAGTAAGTCACTTTGGATAACAATTACAGAGGGGAAACAATAACTGTTTTTTGCAAATATGGTAATGAACTAAAGTGCAGTCAAATGGAGGAAAGACAAATTAAATATCAGAAACATAATGCAAACCAATACACAATCGGCTAACCCAAATCACTTTGTATTAACCAATCTTATCAAATGTAATATAATTCAAAGCTTGAGCCTGTGCCATTGTTATGTGACTAATAATACATCATATCTTCTGTCTAGTAATATAACATTTGCATTAATATCACGTATACTGAAGCTGTCAGCCAAACAATAGCAAGCCCCTTCAACAGATAGATTTATCAACCTGATTTCATAAGGCAACATGTCAACGCGGAGTAATTGTTATTTTATTTTCAATATGGGAAATTACAAATTCCGTTTGTAGGCTTCTTATCAATTTTCTGGTGGATTGCACTGATAGGCCCGACAATGAAGGCGTCGGAATACAACTTGAAAGGCATAGGTCTATGCCTGCATACACAACGTTTCAATGTCGTCTGTTGTGTTCTGAATATAGCCTACATGCCAGTGCTGCAGACCTGTGCCGAGCACAGCCTATGGGCTCAGCTGGTCTGGAGCCACCTTCAGTATATGCCTTTTGGAAACCCACCCATTTTCAGAAGCGCTCTTCACCCCCGCCCAGCACGTCTCTACTGCTGCTGCGTCCGTTAAACCAGGGCTAGCTTCAATATGACTTTGTTTTTTTTTTCAATGTCATTGACTTTTGAAGAATATTTCTTTTGCATACGCCTCTGACAGTTGAGTCTATAACATTTTAACTTCTAAATATAGTCGGCTATTCGCTGAATACTGTTGCGTCATGCTCCGTGCTTGATCAACAGTTTATTTGCGCAGCAGGACACCTGGACATCCACATTACGCATCTGTGCAGGCATAATTCATGCCGACAATAAAGCCAACCCGAATGCCGAGAAACATGGACCATCAGCGCAAAAGAAAGGGATCAGATTGATCAGGGAAGTGATCAGGATTTTTCTACAGACAAATCCGCGTAATCACAGAACCCGGACGGCGTTTTCACGAATAAAGACGCAGAAAGTTATTCCGCTTGTCTGAAGTGGGCTTTCTGCATACGCGCACCAGGGCGCAAATGATGTCGCCTCATCTGCTTGATTCTGATATCCGGGCTCCGGGGGTATGCCTCTTATAAGGGGTTTGGTCGCTAAATATCTGGAATATCTATCACGGAATTGCATATCAGAGCCACATACTATGGTTAGTTATTGAAAACCTAAAGGCCGTCATCCAGTGAAGACTTATGCACCATCATCACTTTCACTTGATCATTTCCAAGAGATGAAGGACAAATCGAAGAATGCGGCGAAGACGCGACGAGAAAAAGAAAATGGGGAATTTTATGAACTGGCCAAATTGTTACCACTGCCTTCTGCGATAACCTCTCAATTGGATAAGGCTTCAATCATTCGACTTACTACTAGTTACCTGAAAATGCGATCAGTGTTTCCTGACGGTAAGTGACTGGCTGTCATCTCTATTATTGTGTCTTGACCATAAGGCTGGCCTATTAGACATATTTGTCAAACTTATAAGTAATAATTATGTAGGCTTTATAAAAATCTATATCTTTGTCCTATCTTTGTGTAAGTTCGTATTATTCATATTCATTTGTGAAAATTAAGTAGGGTGATTGAAGCTCGCTGGACATTTAATAAATGTATTGCGGTTGATGCAAAAAGTTTTGCATTAACCGATATGGGCCTTTCCGAAGGGAATATGGAGCAAAACATTACAACATAACAAAAAATGATTAGGCCTATCATGAATTAATATGGCTTTTCTTAAACTTTTTTTTTTACCGTATATTATTCTATTCGATGATTTGTACAATATTGCATATATTGAATTGATTGATTATTATCATATGTTAATATGCATTACACACACATTATAAATATGATTACTTAATTAAGATATTAATTAAGATTAATAGTAATAGTAAACTAATAATTAGACCTATTATTATTTTGTATTAATAAAATATCAAGTATTATTATTATTATTAATATTATTAATGGTATTGTTATTATTACTAATTAGAATTATTACTAATTATTATTTCATAAATATTAGGTCTAATGATTGATTATTTAAGTCAAATCATCGCCCTGGCTCTACCATTGAAAAGGTTCACGTTTTACAGCCCAATGATTTAGTGTTGATTTTAAGTCAATGTCCATTTCCAATGACCCAACAAATCAACACGATGATTAATGACTTGCTTATGATGTCTCAGACCAACCCTTGGACAGGTGAAAGGCCAGAAAAACAGACCCTTCCTGCTCACGAATTGGTCTGTCATTACTCATAAAGTCAAGGAGCACAACGCCTTTTATGTTGGGGCCACCCTGAAATGTCAGGCTTGCTGCACTTTTCAGGTATAAAGATGTTATTTTTAGCTACTGCAATCAAAAAAATGTTGACTATGGATTGAACAAACTTAAAGAAAATCTTTCTTCTCGTGATTTTTATTTTTCCTGCAACTGGGGAGCAGAGTCTACAAACCATAACAAAATACTATTTTGAGACGAAAAGTCTTGATATCTGCCTCTTGCGTCCTCTTAAAACAAATATTCAAGTTGCTATGTTATTGACTGCTTAGTATACTAATTAATTAAAACTTAACAACACTGCCATTCATGTCTCGTCAGCATATGGCCTATTTGCTCATCCGTTTTGTGGAGTGTGATCCATCCACTCAGACTAAGCAGGACATCACAGCCCAGGCCTTGGTTTAAGAGAGAGGAGATTCTCTAGGTCTTTGTGGGAATCTTTATTCTTTGACACCATTTACCTTTATTTCGGGGCATCTCAATTATCTGAAGAGGGCGATTTGGCAGAGAGGCTCATTGTAAAACTCTAGAAACTTCGGAAATCACTCATTTTCAAATTTGAAAATGTTTACAAAGCTGCAGCATGCCAGCTTGTGCTGTGCAGACGCATTGGTGAACTTAATTTGTGTGTTGATGCACCAGTCGGGTTTCTTCATGTTTGTGTGTTGTCTTATCAAACAAACAGCCCTATTGGCAGACTCTGATCATTTCGGTGGCAAATCATAAAATGTTGGATTATTTTTGAATAGGCCTATTCATTGAAAAAAAAACTATTTAACACTATCACGTAGATTTAATGAAAAGGGGTTGCATTTAGAGTGATAGGCCTACGTAATGTATCAAAGTAGGCCTGTTCTAACTGTAGGAGACAACCAATTAAAGAAGAAGATGAAAGTGACCATTTTCTAAGCAAATTACATGGACAAAATAATAAAGACTCCCGAATCACATTTTAATTGTCATTGGTGGAATTTTGACTCATAACAAAAGAAGACACAATGCCTTTTGATTAGGAACAAAGAAAAATGTCAGTAAAACATTTCACGCAAACATGTGCGTGGCCCTAAAATAAGCAGATTGACAGTCAAATAGATGGATTATTTCAGGAGCCTATTCTAAGCGCGCATCAAATGGCTGTTCTGGTTGGTGCTGGTGGGGCCAATGTCACCATAACGACCAAATCTTTCGACGTTTTTTCCCAGAAAAGGACCAACCGGACGCTTGCACGGGAGTTTGTTCTTGTCGACCAAATTAAATGACATTAATTTGACTTGCGGATGGAACGTGGATAGGCATAACTCTACTCTTAACTCCATAGTCACTACATTACAATTAATACACATCGTATGCGTCCGACAATTATAGACCACCACCACATGGATGCAGCTTTGAATTTAAACAAACTGACAGGTTCACTTCTTCTCCTGTTAGTTAAGTCTAACGGTCCGTTTCTCTGCTCTTTCGGCAGCCATACACGCCAGCATATATCTCTTAGTTTAATACTGACAGATGGCAGCGTTTAGAGTCTTCATGGGTTCGAATCTCGGTCCGGGCTTCTAGAGTAAGTTTTCTAGCAAGGCTTCTAGAGTAAGGCTTCTAGAGTGAGGGTAGGCTCTTACAATTACACGCACCTGAATGGCGTAGCCTATTGTTTGCGTAAAACAAGTATTACAATGTAAGGCACAGACAAAGACAGTTCCTATCTGTCATAACTCATCATATTCATAAGGTTGGATGGATATGACAAACTATTGAGGAACTCTTACACTCTTATAGGAAGTTTATAGCCACGCAAATACTTGGGAACATAGGCGACGTCAATAGTATGCCTACACCTTGTCCTGTTGTATTTAAGGCCTGTAGGTTTTATAATGTATAGCCTATATGTTGGTCATTGGATACATAGCCGTTTCATATTTATATATATTTCCTACTGGAAATGTTTGGAGGCAATAATGCAATATCATGCAGTGAATTCTGTGCGTAATTATACAGTATTCGAGTTTTGTCAGTGAAAATGGCCTTAAATTATCTGTTACAATATTCGTAGATTGCCCTATTTGGATGTTTTGGAGTGATATTATCCTACTATTTGGTGTAGCCCTAATCTGCGTGAAATTGAAATGATAGCGGCCCGATTTACACAGCAGCGCCTCAAAGCAAGCACAACATTCGCGTTGCGCCACTTGCTCTACTGTAATTACTGCGGCTCACTGTTCAGTCATTTAAGAGAGGCCTTAATCCAAACACACCGTTTATACACACAAGTCATTAGAGCAAGAGCAATGAGGGTTGAGACATCTTGCTCAAACAGGCTGAAGACTAAAACCCAGAAACGAGGCCAATCAGACTATATTGAGGGAAACATCTAATTCCTATTTGAAATGTGAATAACATCTTGTTATCGCACTTGTAAAATAAATGTATGATCAAAACCTATGCATGTATGGCACTTCATTATTTGTTTCACTCAGAATATCGAAAGACAAATTGCCGTGCCTTGTGAGCGCATGTTTTTTAGAAAGTTATTTTTCTAATTGGACGTTTAAAATAATAAAAACAATGGACACAGACAACATAGTTTACGGGATTACGCAGGAATAAGAAAAGAAAAAAACAGTAGTATATTCAGTGTGCTTTTGCAATGGCAGCGGAAGTAGTGCTGACAACCGTGTGACTGACTGGTGTGAGGATTAATCCACTTGTTTAGACATTTTTGTCATCGTTCATTATTTTAGTGTGTATTTTTAAGTGTTTTGGCAGAAGCTGATTATTCCAAATAAAAAGTTTTGTAGTAGGCCTACTTCTTGTCTATAGGCCTATATTAACCTTTAGAGCAAATTACCAAAAATAGTTACTAGATTGTAAAATCGAAGTTGATGATCATTAAAGTCTGATCATTTAAAAAAAAAATGTTATTCAGGCAATGGAATAAAACTGACTCAATAACACACATTTTGATTATTTGTACATTAATAATAAATGTACTGTAACTGTATGGAAATTAGCTGTCGTGTTACTATTTCTTAAGGTGTAGATGTTTTACAGGTTTTGAATGTTAATGAATAATTGAAAAGCAATTTAAAGGGATATATCAGGTCATAAAGTGTATCCGTGCCTCAACGTTTATTACAAGTTAATACATACATGGGCTGTGTACACTCATACATACACTCAAGCTGTGTTGGTGAATGAGGTGTCTATCTTGTTCTCCTCTGTACAGGCCTGGGGGAGGCTTGGGGCCAGTCTTCCAGAGGGAGCCATCTGGACAGCATGGCCAAAGAACTGGGCTCCCATCTCCTGCAGGTCAGTAAAGAGCAACAACACTACCAAGTCCTATGCAATATAAACACTCGTCATATACAATTTGCTTTACCCTGTTCACACAGAAGTGCGTTGCTATGCTATTCGAATGAAAATAATTATATTACCTGATGATTGATTGATTGATTATGACTATAATATTAATGAGAAATTGTTCATTGTTGAATATATTAGCATCCAACAGAGTGGACTGCTCTGTTGTCATATATTATATATATTATATATATATTATTTGCCCAACTTTGACTTCTAGTCAAGCAAATATATTAAACCAAATGGTTGTTCTAGGCTCTTTCTTGCCACATGTTGTTCCAAGAAACCCAGTCTCAACATGAGATCAATATTCAATAGTTATTACAGTAGTGATATACGTTGCTTTGTTATTTATTTACAAGAGGTGAGTGCATCCTTCCATTGCCCTGCAGAGGGGGCCTGGTCTTTGACGCCTGCCTGGCTGGTGGTTGCCTCTTGTTTCAATCTCTTCTTAACGACAGACTTTGATGAGCCACAAAGAGCATTGATTCACGAGGCCCATTGGCACACTAAGTAGTCCGGCAGTCCTGCAGGTAGCATCTATGTCTCCTCACGGGAGAAAGTGCATTTCACAAGCAGAGCCGCCCGCATGGCTTCTGCCTCTTGGTGTAGCTGAGGGACGGGTGCCTGGCTACAACGGGTCCCGGAGTGTCCTAAAGATGACTGGTTCCTTAGAGGCTCATCTCTAAATCTCCAACCTCTCCAGCCTCCTTCCTGGCTGCACACCACCCCGCAGCCGGCGTCCCTCGGACGCTGGTCTCCTAGCCTTCCCCACCACAGGGCTCAAAACAATGGGGGATGGGGCCTTTAGTTCAACTGCCCCCGAGCTCTATGAGGAACCCTCTGACTCCATCCGCAACGTTGATTCCACCTCCAGCTTCGAGGCACAGCCCAAAACCCACATCTTCAGAGGTGCTTTCAGTGGCAAATAAACCCTATTATGACCCGATCGCCCATTGCTGGTGCTTTGACACACATAAATGAAACACATGCCGACCTATGTTAATGTTAGGGGCTACACCTTTGTTTGTCCTACGTTGACAGCTCTGTGAAAAGGGCCTATCGAATTAAGTCTGTTAAGTCTCTCACAACTACAGAAGGCTCTTCTGAGGAGCACTGCTAGTAGGCCTACTGTTCCTACGGTGGTCCTCTGCGAGAACGCTCAGAGGAATACTTGAGCTGAGGAGACCCAAGTGGTCTCTGTGTTGTCATACTGGGCAGAATGCACATTATACACTACAGTGTATACAATATAATATAATATAATATAATGTAATATAATATAATATAATGTGTTATAAAATAATATCATCTAATTAACATTATATAATATAGAATCTCCCATGTACCCTGTGGGGAAAGTGTAGAGTGTGGACAGTTAAACCTAATAATGTACTTTAGTCTAAATCAGACTAAGGCCTTTGTTCGATACACTGGATCATCATGACATGGATTCAACTATGGTTGCAGAAGCATTTCTTTTTGTTGACATTGACTCAGCATTATGCAAGTCCTGGAGATTTGTCCACCACGTGATAATGACGTTTGAATTCCTGTGCAGTTCATGCATAGGCCTAAAATGCGCCATTATAATTAAATAACCCTAACCCTAACAACCAACCCTAACCCTAACAACTTATTTTATACTTTCTGCAGACCCTCGATGGATTTGTTTTCGTCGTTGCTCCTGACGGAAAAATCATGTACATCTCTGAAACTGCATCAGTCCATCTTGGCCTGTCCCAGGTAAGATCTCCACAAATGTCTATAACACTGCATCAGTTTATGTCCTGAGTCGAAAAAAACGATTGGACTGAATTGCAAGGCTGGTAAAAAACATAATAAATCTAGCGAGATCTTTCTATTCCAAACGTTGCTTCCTTAATTATAGTATGATGATGAACACGCATATTCAAAAAGAGAGGCCAAATTATCTTCATAACATCGTATTTGAAGTTATTAAATTAAGAATAAATATGTCCCGGATAGATTTTCCTAGTACAGAACAATTTGCCCGAGGCACCAACCTGTATTTCTCCAAAACCAAATGTACAGAATGTACAGTTGTGAACAGTGTGCGGTGTGCTGTGATTGTGTGTGTTCCAGGTAGAGCTAACAGGAAACAGTATTTTCGAGTACATCCACCCGGCGGACCATGATGAGATGACTGCTGTTCTTAGTGCTCAGAAAGCCCCCCACTGCCACCTCTCCCAAGGTCCAGATCCCTGCTTCTATAATTCTCTCATTCAGATCAATGTTTTCCTTTAATATCATTCTCCCCGTAGCTCGAAATGTATAACTTGAGTTAACAAAACAAGTTAATCCTGCAGATTCTCAAAAAAAACATCTGCCATAGTATAGCCTTTGTCAAGAGTGGAGCAGAGTGCTTGCACACTGCCCCAACAAACACCCAGCTATAGAAGGTTGGCTGGAGTGGGCCAACGCCGATTCAACATGTTCACCAGGAAGAAACGTAATCCCACAGCCAACAACCGCCAACGGGTATGGAGCACTGGCCCCATGTTGGCGTTTGTTGGCGTTTGTTGAAGTTTGTTGGGGCAGTGGGCAGAAATGGTCCACAAAAGTGTACCTCTCATTAAGTACTAGTACTAAAACAACCCCCTTTTTTTACTGGCAAGTTACAAGACGGCATTTTCTAAAGGGACTCCTTAATATTCATTTTCTGAAGCGGCTGCTGATATGAATTGGCTAGTCAACGCAGAGAGAAATGTAGATCAATACCTTAATAGATGTTTACTATTACTGAACTATCATCGCAATTCACTTGTAGATGACCCCCAATGATGACCCCCAAGGAATCACACATTCAAAAGATTTTACAAATCCCCACATTCTGTAAACTTATGTTGTAGTGTGCCACCCTTGTTCCAGCAAGCTCTGCACAATGAAACATTTACAATATGCTCAGATGCACATGCTCAATGGAGTGCTCATATATTAATCCTGCTACCTAAATTAACTGCAGAAATTAAACTCATATTAAACCTCAATAGTATAATATAATTGTTTCTGTATAATACTTTTCACTACTGTTTAGAAAAGCGAATAATGGCATTATCTTCTTTCTATGTCTTCTTGTGTGTACAGAGTATGAGATTGAGCGGTCTTTCTTCCTGAGAATGAAGTGTGTGCTGGCGAAGCGCAATGCCGGATTAACATGTGGAGGATTTAAGGTAGGCAACGCCCGCACTGAAACAGCTCAGAGGAGCAACTATAGTCATAATGTACACTAAGACATACATTGCAGACTCTGATGGGAACTATTCAACGGTCCTAGTAGGTTTGGGAGCAGAGATGTGACAGAAGAGAGATTTCCCAGACACTAGAGAGTTGAGTTATGTGAGAACACGGCACAAACTGGCGGGCAGGGCTGGATCACGGCCTGGAGATTTAGGAGTGCAAATCCATTTAGCAGGAAAGGGGATTCCAATTCTCTAAGGGGCTGTTTAGGGGGGATTTACGGCACGTTGGATGAGCTTAAAAAAAGCTGGATCTGATTCGATGAGAGGAGGAGTGGGAGGTTATTGGAGAAAACCTCGAATTCAATTACATTTCGAAATTCATCAACAGAACAAGGCAGATTTAGAAGAGCTAAAAAAAAAATAGACTACTTGCGCTTATGTCTCTCAGGTGATTCACTGCAGCGGCTACCTGAAACTGCGCCAGTACATGATGGATGTACCGTTATACGACGCCTGGTACCAGATCGTAGGCCTGGTGGCCGTGGGGAACTCACTGCCTCCCAGCGGCATCACAGAGATAAAGCTCCACAGCAACATGTTCATGTTCCGGGCCAGTTTGGACCTCAAACTCATCTTCTTAGACTCCAGGTATGGACGGGAGCATTGGTGGCAAAGATGAGAGCATATGGTGCTGTTTGCTTAGGTGTTCCTGAGCCACACACCAAACCATAACTGCTGCCGAGGAGCGGGCTGTTGCCTTGCATGGTTGACACAACGCCGTTGTTGTATGAATGTGTGTGTAAATGTGAGGCACTATATAATTGTAGTCCATTTACCATTGAATAACATGTTGTTCAGATGGATTGATTGATGACTACAGGAATGTTTCAGCTGTGAATGTAAGGGTATCTAATACATATCATCTCATTGGCTTAGGATACGTGAAAATATACTCTTCAAATCGTAACGTGTGTGGTTTGTTCTGGCCCCTGACACTG
>OMKX01000853.1:0-10685 GCA_900302425.1 Brosme brosme
TGATCCAGAGGCTGTGTTCTGAATTGCACACTGGGGCTATAGGGCCCGGGGCCCTTGCTGGTGAAGGCACACATTTTGATATCATAAGTGGTGTCGGGTCGGAGGCCGTCCAGGATGACGGTCGACTCGGGCGCCGTGATGAAGAGCTCTGACGGGCTGCGCGGGCTGTTGATGTCCTTGTACTGCAGGGCGTACTTGACCACGTTGCCGTTGCGCTCGGCCAGCAGCAGCGGCTTCCAGCTCACCTGAATGGTGGTGGTGGTGGCGCCCTCGGCCGAGATGCTCTGAGGGTAGCCCCCGGGGACGTCCTCGTTGGTGGTCACCTCCTTGACCGTCTCCTCGCCAAAGCCCACCTTGTTGCGGGCGGACAGGCGGAAGGTGTAGGAGGCGCCCTTGTGGATTTCCTTGGTGGTGTAGTGGTTCTCGCGCTCGGGGAACTCGATCACCGTCAGGGGATCCACGTCTTTGCGTCCAAAGCGGAGGCGGTAGCCTTGCAAGGGGCCGTGGGTGATGGCCGGGGGGTGCCATTGGAGGAGGGCGGTGCCCATGTTGGTCGTGCTGACCATTAGTCGGGGTTTATCGGGAACTGAGGACAGATGTAAAAAAGGTGAAGATGTGATGTTTGGTGATTTTCCCGCACCACCTGCAATACTTAGCTGTTTCAAGTCATCCTACCAGCAGTGCAAGTATACAATGAGATGCAGGTTCAATCTAAAGTCCTGAGCACAAAGTTAAGGGAAAAAAGGTAATCGTCTTCAATATGTTTTCTGCCTTGCAATTTTCTGTATTTTTATAGATGTTCTACATATTTATCATCCATTTTCAGTTCACACTGACATTGTTCTGCCAGCATGTGCAGCCTTAAAGCAAAACGGTAGTATATGTCATGCACACAGTGAGCATTTATGCTTTTAACACTCTCTGGCACAACTCTCATAAAAGCCGAAAATTACCCTTTTCCTACAATATCTTTTTATGATGCCCGTAATAGCCACAATTAGCCACCCAGGTAGAAGAGAAAGTACATTTCTCTACCCACTTCACCAGGTGGGTGCCTGTATGTGTCAGTGGAGAACACAGGGTGCATTCACACAGCTCCCACCTACCTGCCCCAGTGGTTGTGATGAGCTTTGGTTTGCTACGCGCTCCGTCGCCTTTGGTTGTATAGGCAGCGACCGCCACTGAGTAGGTGGTCTCAGCTTGTAGCTCTGTGATGACCATTTCCTGTAGCAGAAAAAAGGGTACTTTTTCTTAGAATCTATAACGGCCCGCTCTTAGGGCCCCGTGTGAGGTTTTATTGTCTGAACCTATCCTCTCAAAGGATACATAATAAAATTGATCTATCTTATATAATTTGAGAAGTATTATAGTACTCAGTGAATGGTGCTGCGCGATAGATTATATTTTCTTCACATCTATTGAACAAATTTCTCTTTACCATCTGCGATTCAACATCTGCTGTGTCGAGGTGAGTGTTAATTTAACAGTCTTTGAGCAAAAAGTAAATAACCATCTGTCTATTTTACAGTGGCTGAAACACAACACAGTGATTATGAATAGGACCATGTTGTTCCAATCTTAGAGATGCATGACCTTTATGAAGAGGTTAAAAGGGCAGTGGAGCTAGAATAATAATAATAATGTCTCTATATCAGTATCCACTCACGTGTTCAGTTGAATCATCATATTCCCACTGGTTTTGGAAAGAAAAAGGAACAGAATTAAAGATTTGTACTGTACATATAACTGCGCCTCATATGCAGATGACTAAATGCATCTTTGACTTGAAAACAACATACAAGGTAAAACGCAACATGATCAATGTGTCTAATTATATTGCCACTACTGTGTTGAGTAACATTAAGAAGTCATTAGTATAATTACTGGATCAATAATCATTTCTTACATTAAGAGCATTTTTCTTTTCACTACAAGTAGGGCAACAACCAACTTTCTATACAAATGACTTGACTGCGGCTGTTTGGGAGAGACTTTGAGTCAAGGTTAGGGACATGGAGGGGAAAAGACAAAGAAAGACAGAGAGAGATTGTTTGTGTGTGTGCAGTGTCTGAGAGAGATGAGGCAGCTGGCTGAGGAGGAGGAGGGTGCTACTATACCTGGGCGTCATCGATCAACATGTCCTTGATGACTGGCTGTCCCATGGGCTCCCCATTAAGCATCCTGACATAGTGCACCTGGTACCCTCGGATCTGACCGTGCTGCTTGGTGGGCATGGGCGACCGCCACATCACTTTAATTGACGAGGAGTTGACAGCCTCCACCTCAACTTTACGAGGTGGCCCGCTGGGTACTGGAGGAGGAACACCATGGGATAATAAGAGAAGAGAGGTCACAATTATAGAAAACCCCCCTTTTCCACCTTGCTTTAAGACCTGGCCGACTCCAGGGAGGAAAAATGTGGGCGTGCGGAGGAAGGGGTCAAAAATTAGAAAATGCAGCTTACTGCACCAATCACCATATTTAGATCAATTTTTCAACAATGGCAAGGAAAAAGGAAAAGCAACGCCAAAGGCAGGTCTGACACCAATCTTGTAACATTACAAAAATGATTAGTGGATTTTAAAAACATGGAATAAAAATGTTTTGTCAAAATAGAAAAATGATGCCAAAGTTGGGTGCTTCAAATGCTTGAAGCACAGCAAGAATTTTGGCTATGAAGGGCAAGGGGGGAAAAAATGGATTAAAAATGATTATATTGCATGAGCAAAAACATTTACAAAAATTGGCCTTGAACAAAATTCCTTCCACCTTGTCTTATTTATTCCCACTGTCCAGAAAGCTGTAGCTCCTACAAAAAGCCAAAAACCTAAAAACAGTTGTAGCTTCAAAAATTGTACGAAAAAAATGTCGGACAAGAAAAATGACAGTGTAGACGGGAAGTTACAGGCCTGCGGGTCAAAAAGCCATACCATTTGTTGAAATTGATTCGAGTTGAAAAAAATTGTTTAAAAAAAAAACGCCACCTTTCGAAAACTATTACAAAAAGAAGAAAAGAAAGCTAATTCCAAGTGGGAATTGATTTGAAATGTCTCAAGCGTTAGTCATATTAAAAGCAGCCAGAGGGGTTAGAAAGGAAGCAGGAGCTGTAGATTAATGGCGATGCTATTAGTAATTGTCAAGGGAGTGGGTTAAACGGGGCTTTTGCAGCTGGGCCTTGTCGGAAACACACACATACCGTCCTCCTCTGTCCGTATGAGCTGGGGCAAGCTTTCCGGTCCAGCTCCGACATCGGTGTGAGCAGTGACAGTCACGCGGTATTCCGTCCATTTCTCCAGGTTTTCCAGAAGGTACCTCAGGTTTTCCGGAGGAATGTCCAAGGAGTATTGCGTGGCAGAGTCCTCTCCGTCGGGGGCCCAGTACTGAACGGTGTATTTTGTTATGATCCCGTTCTGTGACTCGATGGGCGGTGGCCACCAGACTACCACGATACTGGTGGAACTGGGGCTGCTGCACTTGACGTCTTGGGGAGAGCCTGAGGGCTCTGATTGGTCCATTGTCATTGGAGGTTCCGAAGAGTTTGTTTCATTGGGTTTTGTTTTGGGGCACAGTTTGTTTTGAGGGGAAGTTGACATTTTTTGGGGGGATGGGAGGAGGCAGGGGCAGGGTTGGATGATGATGTTGGTGATGAATAATAAAAAAATAAAAAAGGAAACAAAATAACACGAAATGAGGAAAAAACCACGAACACTTGCGAAAATGAATTTGACTTCAATGGCATAATCACAAATAAAAAGCAAAGTAAAAGGTAAGGACCAACATGAACAAATGTGAGTGATATATGTGTGACGTATGCATGGATTTGTGAATGGACAGCTCAAGAATATTTAACCTACCTTAGTGAAAAAATGATATTTGCAATAACTCAATCTGACAATTGATCAATGTCTAGGATTTGCCCCAAATTATTATGATTCCTTAATAAGTTTGAGCCTCAAATAAATTTGAAATTATAATACTAATAATGACAAATTGTGCAAGCAGTTACCATCAATCCAAAAACATAAAGGTTGATGTGTCACTTAATTCAAAGGAAAAATCACCAACCTTTCCGAAGCCTGTTGGTTTGTGGTAAAAGCCTGATTGTGCAACAGAGAACTCCCCAAGAAGACATGACTGAATTAATAGAATCTAAGCACGTTGACATGCACTGTTACTTTATCGTACTTCATAATTTACCTCTGCACCTACATCAAGGAACACACTGAGTTCTTTCCACTTCGATACCTACCTTCCCTCTGCCCTAGTCTTTCAAAGACCTTTGATTAAATCTTTTGCGGAGCAAAAGAGGATTTGCAAGATACTTCTGTATCCTCTGTCATTTGAAAACAATTGTTATAATGCATTTGAATATACCCACAATACACGACAATACAGAGCTTTCTATGAGCATTTCCTATACAAATATAAATACATATATACCCCCCTCCCTACCTTAACTACTTCAATGCCCCCTCCAATTCAGACCTACTAAGGGAGGTAGTCCTTAATGTTGTCCTTAATGTTGATTTTGACATAGAAAGAGTAGCATAGAAAGTTCTGCAGGCCTGCAAGTGTTCAGCGTATTCAGTTTTGCTGATGTGATGTCAGGAGACAAGGTTCAGGTTTTTATTTATAGACCAAAATAAATAAGCCCTTCTGAAACAGGTAGATGACAGTGGGTATTAGGGATCATATAAATAATGCAATATGCTATATGCCCACGTCAGAATGTTTTTCCACAACAAAGGGAGAGTGTTTTCTACGGTAACCTTGCCACCAGACTTCACATGAAAGGTCAGGTGTCCATTCAAAGTGAATAGTGAATGGCCAAGTGCACATCAAGTACAAATAAACTAACCTAGATTGGCTTTAGTTCTGTTTTTACATTTCAAATGCATCACCATGCAAGGCATTGTGTGCCTTGTTCAACTAATTTCACTTTCTATTCTTTAAAAACTTGGCTTTCTGCACATGTAAATAAAGTGATGCATTTGAAATTAAAGCTCTATATATGCATATTGTCCAACAACGTCCATAAGTTGTGGCAACATTTCGTCATAATCTCCATATTAAGAGGTCAGATAAGGAAGGAGACCTACGTGTTTGTGGAGTTTCAGCGGATATCTCATTGGTGTACGCCCCGTCGCCGTGTTTACTTCGCGCCGCGAGCTGGAAGGTGTACGTGGTGAAAGGTTTCAAGTCCTTCAGTAGGTACGACGTGGTGGGCTCAAAGCTGATCCGTTTCTGTGGAGGAAGGGCGCTTCTATTATTTTGCAATCGGAGGGTTTCACATGATGTCACACTCATTCCAAGTGGAGCTACTATCTTGGTGCTTTTTCACCATTATAACACGAATAATGAGGAAATGGTGGTCAAGGATCAAGATGGTCGCCTGGAAATTCATCCTCCTATACAGAGGAACTATAACTAGGTAATATGCAACCGTCAATGTGAATCACTTGCAATGAAAGAGTATCACATTTTGTATGTGACGATTCAGCATGGAGTTCATGAAGTTTAGCGTGCAATGAAATGGAATGAAAGCAACTAGTTACCTCCTCTTTGTCGTCCCTCTTCTTGTACAACAGTTCGTAACCTAGGATCTGGTTGTCCTGCCCTGTCTGTGCTGGGGCAATCCAGGACAATAAAATGCTTGTTTCTGACTTGGCCTCTCCTTTGAAGTCTGTTGGCTGTGAAGGAACTGGAAAATAAAGTGACACAAAAAGAGGGTTGTGCGTTACAAAAAAATGCTGACCCAGGCATCACTCAAATCATGTCTGCTTTCAGACCTTATATTTAAGGTGCCGAGTGTAGGAGTTAGTGGCAACTGGTGGTGAGGTTGCTGATTGCAACCAACTGAATTGCCACACAATTATTATTTTCATGAAATTATACAATAATTAAAACACATTGCCAAGTCTGTTCCAATAGATGCCACTAATTTATACACACTGAACCGTTAAGCATAAATTTGAAGTGAATATTTATATTACAAAGGTCTATTCAAGAGATTAAACGGGGATATTTTATCTATGAGTCCCCAAAGACCCCGTTTCATGACCCTACCTCCTGTCTTGGCGATGATCTGGAGGTCAGGAGAGAGCGGTCCGTCACCCACAGAAGTGTAGGCCAGCACCTTGATGTAGTAGGTCTTGTTGGGTATCAAGCCCTGGATGGTGACGAAGTTTGACCCCCGGACGATCTGCTTCTCCCACAGGTTGACGTGCTGGTTGGAGTCCATGGTGTAGTACACCCTGTAGCCCATGATCTGCCCGTTGGCCTCCTCAGGCTCATCCCAGTGGATGACCGCCGTGGTGGCGCTCAACATGCGACCCCTGACCTGCCTTGGCGCCGTGCTGGGCGCCTGCTCTGCCGTCTTGGCCTCGATGGCTTCGCTGGGCGGGCCGCGGCCGATGTTGTTCACCGCCACCACGCGGAACTCGTAGTCCGAGTAGGGGCTTAGGCCACCCACGCTGTAGCGCGTGGTGGCCACGCCGTCAATCTCCTTGTACAAGTCCTCCGACGACTTGGACTTGTGCTGGATGATGTAGTAGGCCACTGGCTCGGGGTTCCCCGAGTCCCAGGTCAATGTGATGCTGGTGGCTGTGCGCTCCGTCACCACGGGAACCCCAGGTGACTTGGGAAGTGCTAGGACGAAAAATGAAAACAATAATAAAACAGCAGATTTCCTTTAAACTCGAATATGCCAAGTAATACATATGACACGTGCACAAACTGAGTGACAATGAGAATATATATCTTCATCCAGGACCTAAGAATGAAAGAAAGATCATGTAGGTTTAGTTACCTCCCCGCCGTGTCGAAAGAAAATAAAACCTTGAAAGGGTTCCTAGGTGCTATAAATCTAGGGATTTCCTACTGTTTATCTCCTTAATAATTTAGCAGTAAAATTTATGTCTTTAATTCCCCCGCACTGGCAGCACACTGACATATATCAGGGCAATAGATTGTCTTTATACGCCACCTGAAGCATGCTCGCGCTCAAGAGTGCTGCCAGCCACGGTTATATTGTGACTAATATCACCGTGTTATGGCTGCGAAAAAATAAAACGAAGCTGGAGTGTTTGTGCATCATTCTGTCTGGTGTCATGGCATGCAGCAATGCTGGAACACAAATCATCGAGATCTCGCCGGTTCGATGCGGCCTAGATGTGATTACCCCCTCTGATAACTAGCATGTCTTTAGAGGATACCAAACAATACCCACTGTTATTTTTTTTTTTAACAGCCCCTCACCCACGCTCCGCGTACATAAATGGTGAGCTGGAGCTCTTCGAGCTCAGTGAAAGATAAGCGTTAAGCTATATTCTCAATCTGGTGAGTAAGGCACGGGGGATGTAAGGTCCTTGTGCCAGGACTTGTCTATGGCTTAAGGGGAGATCTTCTGCAAAAGATTTATTGCATCAGGCAGGGGTGTTTAAAACGAAGCATGGATATATCTTTATCCATGCGAGTATGCACACTTTAAACAGACTTCAAACTTGACTTAAAGGGAGCCTTTTAGCATTGGCGTTTATGTAAAGACACTAAGTGTTATGGATATATGTCTTCAGGGAGCAGTAAGGGGTTAGGGCATCTCGCTCAATGGATGACAGACATTGACAACCCTGAAGCCTTCTTCTCAACAACTAGACTATCCTGCACTCCACGTGACACCTATGATCATTTGACTAATGTTCGTTGGGTTTTGACAAACCAGGAACTTGTCGTTACCTTTAACCGTTATCTGTGCCACGGCCTCGATCACCCCGAGAGTGGACATGGCCACACACGTGTAGTTGGCCGACTGGCGCACGTCGGTGAGCTCCAGCACGTTGCGACCGATGGGCATGTCGTCCTCGGGGGTCAGGTCTTCGGCGCCCAGCATCCATTTGACGTAGGGCATGGGGGAGCCCACCGCCACGCAGGTGATGTTGACGCTGCCCCCCGGCATGATCTCGTTGTCCGTGGGCGGGATGGAGAATCGCGGCGGGACCCGGCGTACTGGGGGAAGACAAAGGCGTTTCAAAACCGGGGAGGAAAAGACAGGAATACCGACCCAGAACAGCTGCCGTTGGGCCTCTTGTTAAGCGTGTCATGTTAACTTTGAGGGTATAGCGATTGCACAAATATAGTGTTGGTTTTGTAGCCGAAGTAGCAGAATAATGTGAAATATGTACTAATGATTGTTGGATGAAAAGTAACAGTAAAAGCCTTTATTAAAACTACAACTTGGACATGTGGCAATATACCAACGTAAAACTGTGACGATCATGCACAGAAATATGATATGACTATACATATGAATACAACATACAATACTGGACAGTCAAAATGCATTGCAGAGTTGTGAGCGGCAACCTGTTTTTATGCTGCACGTCCCCAGTTGATGTGAATGAATGTGTCACACCAAATCCTCACATACACACACTGATACCGTTCAGAAAGGGACACGCACAACAATGGAATGTAATCAGTGTTTGCTTTTGTGCTCATCAGACTTCCCGCAAAAGTCGATGCACATTCCAAATTGGTTTTCAAAAGAAAAAACACAAAGAATTCAAAACATTTTTAAATGACTAAGATGCCACAGCGATGGATCCATGCCTATTGGATGAAACACGGTTCTCTTTTACTGACACGGTTTAGAGAGAATCGATGTTCAGGAGTAGAGCACAATGGACATAAAGGCTATTGCAGACTATTTTAAGTCGTATTTCTTGCAACAGCGCAAAAACTCAAACAACGGTTTCAGATTTGCACTGTTGCAACACCCAATGGAAAGGGTTCACGGGGTCAGTAAAATATTGTTATTTCTTTAAAATGAGGTTTGACAACTGGATTTTAGAATGCAGAAGTCTTCTGTTTATGGTCACATGGTGTTAACACCAAGAGTGGTAGGATGCGAGGCAAGATGGAAAGGATCACAAAGTGGAAATTGAAGGCGTGAGATCAGTGTTTCTGCTTATGAATATTCAGACTCAATGGGTTTTCTGGGAAGAGGCCATTGCTGACCAAAGCTTGTATACAATGTTGGGATTTGGACATTATGTGCATTACGCAATGCACATATTTTGCGCCGTCTGAACTGACACTTGTCAGCCAATGTCATCTGCCAACCTTTTGAAAGGCTTGTTACGCCGAGCAGATTGCACCTCTCCAGAGAGGAAATCAACAGCAGAGGAACTCATTGCATTATTAAATACAACTTTTATCTCCTTCTATATTTAATTAATATCCAATTGGCTTGTGTTCCCCCGCTATGGGGTGTTCATCCTGTTAATTCGATCATTACATTCGTCAAGTATTAACAATAATGACTCAAACGCATAATTCTTTCATGACATCCTAGCGTTGAGTCACTCTCATCAGAGGAAATGTATTTTTCTCTGGGGAAAAGGGGGAATATTACCACTCAGCAAAATGTAATTTGCTGTAAAAGCAGAGGGGGGCATTTCAACCACAATCTAATATGTGTGCGAGCATTTTGTGAGTGAGTCCATTTATTTATTTATTTTTTGCTATGTAGTATTTAGTCATTGAATTGTGAAAAGCTAGGCATTATGAATAATATTTTCAAACATACATGTTTTCATATTTTGGTGGTCCTTTCCTCGCACAAACCTATTGTGCTGGCGTTTATCAAAGTAGCCAAGCAGGAACACTGACAGGTGTAAGGGGAAGACAACATTCAACTTGAGCGTTACCGGGTGACCATGCACACAAACTCCCGCCAGAAGATGCAAATACCATTCTCCCTCCCGCCCAATTTCCAAGATGAAAGGACTTGTGAGCATGCAATGTGTGTTGTGTAGTCAAGCATTCAGTCAAGGATCGGGAGTGGGCCATTTTCACTGGGTGCCATGAATACAGAATGGGCGACAGCGCTTCAAAATAATTCAGAAATTGCATCAACGGAGGTTAACCCTGTAAAATAAATGATGATACAACTATGGTGCCATGGAAATATGGTCACATGGTTCACATTGTGAGATTGTCGTTGAAAACAAATGACCATTTCGGGTTTAAAAAGTGAAAGCACCAACCTTCTCGTAGCTCTGAGGGATGTTTAGGGTTTGATGCAGAGCAAAAATAAAACGAGGGAAGGAGAAAGACAAGGGAAACACAGAGAGTAAAAAGGCCGTAATCAAGGAGGTCAAATGCTATACCAAAAAATGAAGGACCCTCTGTTTCAAAACTGTTGAGAGCTGTGATCTTTGCCGGCCCCTTTTCTGTGTTTAAAGCTATTTATTATTTATTTATGCCATCCAACTCATTTGATGAGCTTACATTCCTTTTGACATCATCTTATATGTGCACATAATGTACAAATGTGCAGAAATATAAAAACTGAATTTTGAGATGTTTTTTTTACCAATTTAAGCTGCACTTTATGATATTCCTTCAGTTTTTTATTATTGAACAAAAAATGTGAAATAAGGCCGTCCTTCAAGAGGAGAGAACAAAACAGAAAATTTGGAAGGATCTGTTATACTACTTGGTGGAAAGGACACACAACATTCAAACTCTTGGGGCAGATGGCAGAAAGTGGTGTCCACCATTTCTCGTTAAAATCGTCAGGCATGATTAGTAGGTAAAAACAACAAGCGGTTAAGTCATTGGAGTTAAGACTTTGGATAATCGATTAGAGGAGAAGAAAAACAATTAGCATAGCAAACAGGTTC
>OMKX01000856.1:0-11559 GCA_900302425.1 Brosme brosme
CTCCATGAGGGAGTCGGATGTGTCGTGCACCAACATGATCAGCGTCCCAGCCCGGATGTAGTTCACCAGCCAGGAGAAGCTGATGAGGAGGATTGTGGCCACATGGTGAACTATCTGCTCTTTGAAATCCTGAGGAGAAGCACACAGCGAGACACCCGGTCAACAAAACAAACACACAACAAGACTTTGAATGTTAAAAAAAAACAGCAGCGTTTGAATATTACATTTGCGTCACTTATTGATCCTAGGGTTGAGTTTGGCATTCACATACGTCTTAGAAATGATTAACGCCTTGCAGGAAGCGCCAAAATAAAAGTGCAGCCTTTTACTGCCCCACATTGGAAACAAGATCCCGGTAAGGACAACAAAAGGCAAAAGGAGCAGGAAACAATGCCACAAAAAAATGCTAATGATACCCTGTCGTTGAAAAGCGAGCCATTCACAACTACACCCGCTTTTCACTGTAGCCCTCCAGAGCCAACCCCACCCATGGCTCCGAAGGACCATTGAGATCAGAACCTTTTATTTGCTGTTGTTGAATCATGTTACAATAGCACCAGGCAGGGACATCAAGCAACCGCTTCCTTGTTTCCCCTCAGAAGCCTGCCTCCTTTTACAAGTGTGCTCAGCAAGGTGGGGGAGAGACCCGGTCACTCGTTCAGCCAGAGGAGTTCTGATACGTCGATCCCCGTCACACGTTAACCAGCTACGCTAGCTGCTGCGTGCATCAACGCTACAACAAAAACCACGACGGCAAGGTCGGGGCCTCATCTGCAACGAAAGTGAACGGGTAACTAGATAGTAAGCCCACGGAGACAGGGGGCGCAGCAGCGTCTCTTCAGCTATAGCCCCGAGAACGTAAATGATATCCACGACATGGGAGACGAAAGGGTGAACAGAGTGGCGCCATTCACTTTTATGACATCTCCATGGCTGATGGCTCGCTCGCTCAGTTCATTGCAGGCTTGCATTGCATTGCTTATTTAGAAAATACTTCATACATCCCAACCACAAATACACAATAACCGCCTGAGCTCTCCTTTCCTATTTCACAGAACGGATGCCTGAAATCTGTTGAGATTTATCTTAATGGAAGTGGTTTTTTGTGGTTGTTGCAACTTGAGAAAGTTGACCGATAATGTGGAGAGGACTTCATTTTTCACTCACTTTGCGCTTCACGTCCGTCGCCACGCTTAAAAGCAATGAGACGTAGAAGCCCAGCTCCAACATGTAATACCAGTACTGGGAGGTAAGCAACGGCTGCGGAGAGAAAGGGAATGCGTTACTTCTCACTATTACACCAGTAAACATTAGTCATTAAGAAAATTTCACTGCCCCCTCATTGAAGGTTTAAATGTATTTTGTTTGCAGACTTTGGATTGACAAGTGAAAGGGGAAGGGGGGATGTTATCAAAAAAGCTGCCATACCATTTTAGGGAAGCCATTCCACATCTCCTTCATATCGTAAAACCATGGTTTCTGTGAGAGAAATTAGGGGAGGGATTAATAATTGTCTGATCTCACAAAGAAAGGCGTTATAAGAGAACCCTCATCGCCACATGAGCTGAACAAAACACAAAACATTTTCTTGCTCACGGTGTGCCATGCCCTAAGGGGATTCAAATTAAAAGAGGTGGAGTTTCTTATTATTCTTTTGTAAACTCCATTACCCATAAGCTTTATTGCTTCTTGCCTCAAAGTGACTATACTTAGGCTATCAATGCTGGTGAATGCATTTGTTTTGATGGGGTGTGAAGAAATATAGCTTTTATAAGATGCACTCAGTAATGTGTTATGATTTGTGGTCATTGAGAATCAATCTTCCAGTCACAAGAATGCATTCTCCCATCAGATATGGAGAACATTTCAAAAGTTAACTTGATCTTTATCCGTTAAAAGACAGGCTAAAAATGCATTTAACGCCTGTTGGTAAAATGACGACAACGTGATAGTAGAGGCTTAAAACATGACAATACTCACATCAATAAGAGCCCACAGGCCAGCAAAGAAAGCAAGAAGGTAAAATGTAAATCTCCAACTGTAAAAGAATGAACAGCAACCTCAGAAAAAAAGGACAAAACAAAAGCGACGCGCACAACAGAAACTGGCGGCTCGTGGGACGTAAAGAAGACAGCATGGTTGTGAAGGAAATACCAAACTGAACAAACACAAAACAGTACCTCATCACTGGATACTAAACACTGGTTGTCTTAAAGTCACTTTACCCGGGAATTATGTAAATTTTCTTTGCCTGTCTTACCCGGGGAACGGATTCAGATGAGTTGTTTAATTCCATACATACAATAATACATTATTGTGCGTCCAGAACGGGAGTTCCCTTGGTTAGCATTTGCTTTCTGTTAGCCGCTTCCATTGACATAAACTTGGCAGTTACAGTAGCCTTAGCCTCGCGATGCCAGACGTTCGGAGAACTCGCCACCGACCAACTGAGGTGCGAACAGCCGCTAACAGACCTACGCCACTTACATTTTCCTTCCCGGAAAATGATGCCATACCCACTATTCTCTTCCATAGTGAAACAAACTCGATATACAGGGAATCACTTTGCAACACAGATCTTTTTAAAATTTGTTAAAATCTTTTTAAAATCAAATTTGTGCTCAATATTTTTAACTCGGGACAAGAAAGATGGGTTGGTACGACAGTGTTTACAAGCACACACAACTTCTGCATGTCACCACCGAAATATCAATACCGCACTAAGGACTTTTGATTTGTTCTGCAAGCCAGTTTTTCTTTTACTATCTGTTTAAAAAACTGTTTCCACCCAGTTTAAGCAACAATACCTGGGAGAAGGTCCTCAGTCTCTAGGAGAGTGTAGCTTTTATAGACTGACTTATAGGTTTACAGTAGCATAGCTCCGGTTCATGAGAGGGGAATATACTTTAAATTACTTTCCAAAGATTTCAGAATAGTCGCTTATTCAAGTGTAGTAGACAAACTATAAACGTGTTGTTGTGTTGTTACTGGCACTAGTTTTGAATAAGCAACTATTTGCAACACATTGGAAATCTTTGGAAAGTTATCAAAAGAGTAGGCTGATGTAACTCTTCAAGTCAATGGAAACGGCAAACGGAAAGCAAATGCTAACCCAGCGTACTGCACTTCTGGACGCACAACGAGGAATTTGGAATTTAAGAACTCGTCTGAATCTTGGTAAGACAGGCAAACGCCAATTAACTGATATCTCGGCGTAGCCCTCTCATTAAAAATATAACGTTTTGTTACTCAATACGCTCCATAAAGCCATGTATATTAGGTGTTCATTTGCTTGGCTACAATATCCTGTCTATAATTAGTAAACAGTGACTATATTAAAAGCAATTTGATCACATTTCTTTTCAAAATAATGTAAAAGTACAATATCTTATGAAAATGTATAAAAGAAGGGCCCTCAAAACCGGAATAATTCCATTCTTGCCATTACAGCTGTGGTTGAACTCCAACAGACTAAACTGCTAAAATTACAGTTGGTGGATAGTATACATAACACATAGTTTATCATGCAACGGGGAAGAAAGACACCATTGAGCGTCGATCGGTTTCTTCTTTTAGTTAGAAAACCCTGTGTGATCACCTGGCCTCCTGGAACTTCTTGACCTTACTGGGCCGGTCCTGGTTCCTCCTCCGCCGGAACCACCTCTGGACCTGTCGCACCGAGTACCCCGACTGCTTGCTCAAACTCTCTATGCAGCTCTGGTGGCCAAAAGCAACAGAGAGGCAGACAAATGACACCAGGGTAACCTCGATCACAAGGACAGAATAACAAGGCTAGGTCGTTTTGAATGATAGCGTTTTGTGTGATGGAATTCAGCTATTTTGTCTTAAAACTAAACTTGTGGTAGGATGTGATAAAAACACCGCCCAAATCCCTGCCCCTGAGGGTGATTCAACAAGACTTCCTGCCACCATTAACACCACCACCACCACCACCACTTCCCACTACCACCACCATCAACCTCCCCCTACCAACCTGCTGAGGGTGCTTTGATGTACGACAGAAGTAGGCCTCCAGGGCAGGATTGGGAGTGGCGCTGACTCTGTATTTGTCCTTCACGCCAAGCAGGCCGGCGACGGGGGTGGCCACCGTCCTGAAAAGCAGAGGAGATGTCAAGCGGCGGCGGTGTTCTTCCCATGAGGGTTAGATTCATTATTGACTTTAATGGAAGCCAACACCCGGTTCTACTTGTCAGACAAAACCCACATGGCAAACACTGAGCGAGCTCAACAAACTCCACTAGACAAAGAAACTAACACACTGGTAACAAACCGGGAGGGGGGGATTTGCATAAGTGCAATTGTGGCACAAAACGGTTAACCCATGCCTGGGGGTTCTTGCTTATTATTTACAGTGGTGTAAAGTTACGAAGTATAAATACCTTGTTAGGTTCTTAAAGGTACGGTAGGCAATTTCCCGCCCCTCCCTTCAGGCCGTCCTGTGAAGCCACTCCCCCAAAACACAGGACTAGATTGCTAGCTTTAGCAATTAGTGATGCAAAGATATTTTTTCCGACTCGGATCTTCGAATCTCGTTCATTCAGAAGAACAAAACTTTTTGAGTCGGATCGTTAATTTGCGCATAGAAATAATGTGTTTCATATACGGTAGTGTAATGGTCTTGTGCCCATACTGGGTGATATACGGTAACAGTGCAGACAAGTAGACAAACAGTACACAATAAAGCCAACATACTCATTTTCATAATCAATCACCATAATTAGGTTTATTTTGGCACATGAAGAAGCAATATGTCTGAGGATCTACTTTAGTAAGCACATTTATACACCACATAGAAAAAGGGGCCCTATGAAGTGATGAGCATGTGCAAAACCAAGAACGAAATGACAATCCACTCGCAGATACGATTCATACGTACCGGATCGCACAAAGGATTCGTTCTTTTTGAAAGAATCGTTCATGAATCCCACATCACTATTAGCAATAGGTCTGCCTAGTCTTGTGAAAGTCACTGCATTTGGACAATCAGCATTTACGTAAAAAGCAACTAATCAGTGGATCACCCTGCCTGACGAACTGGAGAGCTGCAGCTCTGTCAGCTCTTTCAAAACCAATTGAAAAAGTCTGATAAAAGCTGCTCTGCTGTCACTGGCCTTGAATTTTATCTTAAGGTCTTTATGACTTGCTTTTAGCTGACAAGCATACATTTGTGATTTGCAATTGTGTGTAGCTTGGCATTGGGTGCCTTGTGTTTTCTTTTTTGTTTATCTCTGTGTTATGTCTTTACTCTGTACTGTTTGTTATTGTGCTGTCTTTGTTTTATCCTGCCAAGGGACTACGGATGTGAATTAGCTTATAGCTGATCTGGTACAGTGCAACAAATGCTGAAATATGCTGAAAAACAAATGTGTAAAACACATCAGAATAATGTCATTAAATCTGAATAACGGCCTACCTTTCGAAGACCTGCCGGACCAGCAGGAAGCAGAGGGCAACGGGGAGGGTGAACCACAGATCTCCCATCTTGGGGAACACCTTGCCGTCATGGTCCTGCAGGTCAGCCCAGCCCAGGCCCTCGGGGAACCAGATCCAGTCCTGCCATAGCAGCTCTCTCAGCCGCGACAACGTGGACAACATCCTGGAGCCCGGAGAGAGGGAGCTTTCAATAAAACACTGAACCCGCTCATGCCTGTTCCAAAAGACACACACGCATATATAGATATGCGTATATTTCTCACACACACACACACACACACACACACACACACACAAAGACCGGTTTGTATTCATTTCCATTTCTGGCAGACCAGGTATATGTTCTATTAGACGTGTGCTTTCATTACAACTAGTGTCAGGAGAGCCTTAAGTAAAGCTCTTTATTGCAGATGACTCTCCGAGGCAAACATTTAACAAACTGGAAAGGAAAATGTCCCCCTAGACGCTGTGAAAAAAGCATAAAAGGATTCTCATACATGGGTGTCGGGTGGGTAGACGAAGCATTAAAGCAGATTCAAAATGTTAAATGGACCAAAACAGGCATTTACAAAAAGTCCACAATCAAGACTTACTATCAACAGCCAACAGGGTTGTTAGTATAAGGCACTGTAGCAGCCAACAAGCAGTCCATATGCAGGGGTAGCTGGCAGCAGTTGTAAAAGGAACATGTGGACGCCAATAGGCAGATCAGAGATGCGGGAAGACATGGGAGCTCCAGGCAAAAGAATGAACCAAAGTCTCACTACCACATACAGTATGTGTGAGCCTAGTGAGATTTTACTCTGAATCCCAAAACCATCTCTTATATCCAGTCAACAACTCTTGTTTTGTAAGGGGTGACACTTTTTATTGAAATACACTATGGGGGGAACATTAACTTTGTAGTGTTCTTGTCAAGGAGATAGCCAACGCTTTATTTTTTCTTGTCCTTTCATTTAGGGAATTTTAAATCATCAGTCTGTTTGATCTGTGAGTGGGGTGTATATTTAGCCCCAACCAGGTGTATTTCGTTAACCAGGTGTGGTGAAATAACGGCAGATGTTTACGAACATGGTCATGTCTGAGTCATGTCCTCATGTCGGACTGTTGCTACAAAAAAAAAAGCAATGATAATGAAAGCCCAATATTACATTTATGATAATACCACTTGCTAGTTCTCGCTACCGAAACAATATTTTATGTATCAATGTTTTGCTTGGCTGCCGATATTGCTTTGTTGCTCTGGTAACTTATAATCAGCATAAAAAAGCTCTTAATAACCCCTTATCGATCATGAATATCCCTTTATAGATTATTAACAACTCTTTCAGAGGTGATGCATCATTTACGAAACAATCCATAGATGAATCCTCCATGTAAATGAATGGTCACTATAGTCAAACTCTATCCCAGCTTCCGCCTCTCTTTTGTCACGTCAGCCACTCCCGTAGGCCTAACAATATCAGAACTGCAGTGGAATCACTGAGGCCCCCGGCCTTGTCGTTTCAATGAGCTACACCACATCCCAATGTGGTCAGGCTCTCATTCTGATCGGATTGCATAGGGTGTGTGGAAAGCAATCTGAGCAGGCTACATCATTAAGAGCACGCCCCATGCCTACACAGAGTCCGCCAGGATTCTTCTGGTTTGCATAGGCTACAACCGATGCTCTGCACTGAAGATGGATGAAAGTAAGCCGTAGGGTTTAACCCAGACTCGATATCTGTTGGCGTTACGGTCAGATGCCACTGTCCAGGCTAAAATACGTTGAAGTCCAAGCTGTCTGAATGTGCACTCAGTAGTGTAATGCCTGCATGGGAGCGCTCGCCTCCACTGCGATCTCCTGACAGAGTCATGTTTGGTGCGGGCCCGACTACTACATCCTATGTTAGACAGCAAGTACAACATGAGGGCTCCTCTTCCACCCAGTCTCATTTCAGCAGATATATTTACCAGGAAGTAATTTTGCGGAGAAGCAAAATCCGATAAACAGATCCGGCTACATGGTAAGTGTCACGTATGGACGTCAGACCAACGTTCCGATCAGGGGCATCCGATTACAAAAGAGGCATTGAGATGACAAGTGTAACCCAAGCCTAAGTTTGAGTTCCAATCAGAACAGAATTATTTGAATGGAAACAAAACAGGTTATGCAACAGGATGTGTTTTGGAGGTGGAAAGTGTTTAGTTTATATAGGTTAGTTGTCTTTTTATCTACGACTATTGAGCATCATTTTCATTCATATTAGAATCAGGGCATGCAGCGTACTATCAATAAATTGATTGGCATTCAAACACCTTCCGTTATGGTACACGCATGGAAACAGCTAGGTGGCCTTTCACCCTAATCAGCAACAACAGCTAAAGTGAAAGGCTCCAGGAATGACATCACCACATCAGTCCGTCACCACTGGCAGTCCCTCAATGGAACTTCACCTTTCAAGTCACATGCTTTGTCATCCAGGCAGTCCAGTAGGTTGATTATGTCATGGTTTAAAGTATAACTCTCATGTTACCGAATGGAAGGCTGATTGTCTGGGCTTTATCCCTTCAGGCAACGAAAGATGTCTTCCTTAATTATACCCTTGTAGAACTTGGATGGATCATGTGGAAGGATAAGTTATTGCTTTTACTCAGGGGGGAATGACTTGGTAAATGCATTAATAAACATGAAAAGAGATTTTTAGTTTTTTATCTGGCATGAGAGAAGTTAGTTTTATCTGGCATGAGAAAGGGGTTATCACAACCAGTGGACTGTCTGCCACGTCTTGATAGATCTGTTAATCGGTTAACAAGGATTGTTTGTGTGGACTTTGACCGGCTGCAATCTCGTTATGAAGAAACGGTTACAAGACTAGTCCAACCGGCACATTTCTGCAAACATTAAGTTACCTCGGCCGGCACTGTATTTAATTTGGACTTTTTTATTTTAAAGAGTGATACGGTTTCACAAGTCCAACACTGGGCAGCGCTCAAATCTTTCTGCTCCATCTCTCACCTTGTAAATACAGTGTGTATGGAGCAGCAAATTCAACTTTTCTTACAACATGTGATGCAGATTCACAACAATAAGGAGATAGGAGTAAGGAAATGGTAAGGAAATACCAGAGAGAAAAATAAAGTGATGAAATGAAAAAGCCGCTTCACAGATAATGTGAGCCGTCGGTTGACCTGACCTGGAATGCAATATGGGGCTTCTGAGATGACACGTGAACAAATAGGCCTACTTATGATGCAAAAACAGGAGTTTTTTTATGATAGGAGACGGACTATAAAGCTCAAAGTACCCTCACCGAGTGTGGTGGCGGGTAGTAATGACGGGACATTGGCACCAATGAAATGTTGATGTCAGAAGAACAGTTAGCCAGAACAGGTTCAAGGAGTGAAAATCTCAGAGGAGCTGGACTACCTTCTATGAAGGATGCTTCTATCTTACAAGAAGGGTCAGTTTGTGTCCAGAACATACATTCAATAGTTAGACAATGGCACACCAAACATGTATTCCTTAAATACATGTTTTCGATTTTCTAAATATATGAACAAATGTATGCCAGTAGTGAAGAATGGAACTAAACACATTTGTTGTGAAATTGTTAGCAGGGTCATATTAAGCAACCAAGAGTGAATCAAGAGTTAAAGTAGTATCATAGGTCAAAACCACTAGTAAAGTGGTTGAATACTGTATAATGGTTGGGTGGGAGCCAAATTGTAACTTATTGAAAATGATATAGCAGGAGCCAATTTAGTCCCAATGCTTTGTATTTTTTATTTTCTGACTATGAACATTAAGCGGCGTCCATGTCTTCATGTTCAAACCCTAAACACTAGTTCACCAATGAATGTATGACAAGAAAGAATGGGGCTATTATGAATGCATATACCATTTACAGGACGCCTTCAGCCATAGCGTACCGTGCAGCTGGGTGCTACGTATAAAGCTACATGTTTATGTGGTGCCATCCCCAAAATGCCTCTCTCAGATCCTGCGACAGACCAGCTTGGTGTTGTAAGACAGGATACGAGTGGTATGGCAAATGGCATGCCATGATTAGTGTCGTAATTTTGTGATTGGCAATAGATTTGATCAAAAAACAGACTGCTACGCTATCTGCGCAACTGTCGTCAGGGAGTAGCTCGATGCGCACTTTGCGCAGGCATGGCGCAAGCGGGGAGGCTCCCGGACGTAACAGTTAGCGGAATTTAGATGAAGATATCTTCAACCTAACAAGTTGGTTTAACGTTACGCAAAGAAACTACAGCATGAGGTACAGCTTCGCCATACCGTTGGACAAAACCCCTTGAGCTTTGATTGCCCTCATCCAAATAAACAACTTTGCAAACATTTCCGGGCCCCGTGGAAACTTTTTGCTTGTACACATTTTAGTAACGGAAGGGCCGTTTTACTTTTTTCTTTTAAGTAGATCATTGATGTTCCGCTTTAGATCGGCCGCTACGGTTTGGTGATCACTGTTGTGTTCTCACACTGTTCTCTTATCGCGGTGTTCCTAAACAAACACCTTTGGAGATTAGTCCGACCAAAGGCCTACCAGGAGCCCAAAGTTAACTTGGTGCTCTTATCAAAAGATATCTAGAAACTCCTGTTTGTCCTACACTAGTAACATATCGGTACCGCTGGATCAAACTTGAATTGAACGTCCCCCGATCCATGGACATTGGTAACACTGGTAACACATTGACAGATCCTTTAAAACACACCACGTCAAATCACTGCTTTTACAAATCATTAAAAGTGTGTAGCGTGGAGGTGCATACCGTATAACGGTGCAGTCTGCGCACCTACCTGGCTTGCTGCGGGTTGTATTAATATTATTTTCTTTTCTTGATGGAAGATGTTTCCCCCCTCCTCTCGGTCGGTCCCCTCGTCAGATGTTAGGCGGATCGCGCCATTTAGTTCTGTGCACCTCCGGGAACAAGCTGACAATCGCTCTGCTCCACCTTTTCCGATCCGCTGCTTCACAATCACTCCATTCCCTGAAAGATCAGCATCTGGAAGACTTTCGCCAAAAAAAATGCGTAGTCGTCATTTAAGATTTGGCCTCCCGTACGAATTGTAAGTTTACGTTTTAGTTATATACTTCTTCCCTTGGAGAAACTTTGGTAAATGGGACCGATGTGGTGATAGGGTTTAGCCGGTGTGTTGGTGGTTAGAGTGGTAGTGGAAGAGGAGCAGGAGGGGGCGGAGCCACGGCTATTTACAGTGACGTCACGTTCCGAGGCCTACGGCTAGCAAAACGAAGCCAAGGCGTGTTTAAACGCATCTGGCCATTCCCCACTGAGGAAAGACCCATTTCACCTAGGAGTAGTATTTATGGTCATGGTTTCTGCTTAGTAGTATTGCATTTCTATCTGAAATGGTTCAGGATATGCTTCGGCAGGCACGCTTCTCGCATTATAGTAACCTAACAGAAGGTGCATTAGCCTACACATTCATTAAGCAGATGGCTGATGGCAGACACCCTCTTGAAGTATTTGGTCTTCATGAGCGACAATAACCAAAATGGCTTGCTTGAAGCTCTGCTTTTAAGAAACCAGGAGGTTGACCAGGTAAAAATGCATGCAGACCATAATGTATGCATTATATTATACCGTTATATATTTATCCACCTGTTGCAGACAATGCCTATATAGGATTTATATGCAATATATGCATATATATGCATATATATATGCATATATTTATATGCATATATATATGCATATAGGCCTAACCAACCAACTACTTAGACCAAAACGTAATTCTATTTATAAGTGAGGAGTCCATTTCCCATTACAATAATGACACACACAAGCTTATGCACCCACATTTTTTTTCTAAATTGTACTTTATTTTCTTTAAAGACATATGTTTTAAAACAGCAATTGTAGAGAATAAATAAAGAAACAATGTGTTTTTTTAAACTTCCATAAGTACATTTATGTAATTTTGAAATTCTACAATAACTGTGTCCGTTGACCTGAAGACCACAGGATTCGGAATCTCCAATTTTCTCAAATTATATAAAATTGCCATGTCTCCCCCTGATCAAATTGATTAACAAATAAATTAAACATAAAAATCAAGATAGAAAAATCCCCACCCTCCCC
>OMKX01000857.1:0-11619 GCA_900302425.1 Brosme brosme
CGCTGCCACAGCTACAACCTGACGGTGCACTTCCGCTACCGGGTGGTGGTGGCCGGAGGCGGCAGCAAGGAGGAGAGCCGCGAGGAGGTGTGCTACGACGCGCAGAGCACCCGCAACCCCCAGCACACCCTCCACAACCTGACGCCCTTCACCAACCTCAGCGTGAGGCTGGTGCTGAGCAACCCCGAGGGCGTGAAGGAGAGCGGCGAGCTGGAGATGCAGACGGACGAGGACGGTGAGCTGGCCCCGCACACGGTCGTCGTCGTCGTTGTTGTTTCGTTGTCTTTTTGTTTCCCCGATCATGCAGCAGGGCGAGATGAATGGTGAAGTGTGACATCGTTTGTCCCCGCGAACGAATGACAAACGAATGGAAAAGACGCGTCAATGTACGGCAGGGAACAAATGAATGATACGGGGACATCCATCCGTCTCTGTCATTTACTGGATTTCCGTTAAATCCTTTAGCAGATGCCTTCACCCAAAGGGACTTGAAGGTTGGGGAAAGAACAATCAAACCATACAATCAATTTATTCCACGTCATGGTCCTGGGTGCAGTTGCATGACATCCGAGTCTTAATCTGCGAGCAATTCCCCATGTTTTTATATGAGAGGTAGATGGAAGCCAGATTATCCGGAGGAAACCACACTAAACCAAACCCGAAAAAAGCCAAGGTCACTCATCCAGTTACTGTCGAGAGGAGAGAATTATCAGATTGTTTCGGTTGTCTTGTGGGAACAGGGAGGGATGAGGACACGGGATTGTCGTTTAGCACAGATTCATTCCCTTCACTCACACATCTAGGCCAGCCTATCTCCCATCATCTCCCTCGGCTGGCCTACTGTGTGTCTCAGCAGCCTGTCCATGGATGTTCCCTCCACAGCGGAGAGGCTGGTGAGAACCCTGCGTTCTCAGCCTGCCCAGAGGGGCTGATTGAATGAACAAGCAAAGCTCTGCATCAAACGAGACACACAGCAGAATATTGGAGACTACAGCAGTATTTAGCTTGCAGCCTGGCGGTTTTTAATTTCTCACCCTGACAAACAAAGCGCTTGGTCTAAGGTGGTGGAGGTTTGGGACGGTCAAATAAATATATTAAATCCGCAGAGAGCAGAATGGAGCCCTGAAAAGGAAGCGCTATTTACTCAGCCTCACCACCGCCTCCACCTCCTCCACCACCACCACCCCTTCCACCTTAGTTGTTTTCCTCCAAGATGAAAGATCTACTCTCTGTGCCATGGCTCACTCAGGAAATGAACCCCACAGAACATTGAAGGAGCACCGGTCGCCTTGATATGAAACGGGCCCTGCTGACGAAAAAGACGCAGCAAGCCTGGTTACGGCTGGCCTCCCGTATTTCTGCTGGAGAGTCAGTGGAAAAAAAGCATCTGTGTGTGCAGACGCACGTGTGTCGGTTGGGCGTCCGTGGTCCGACAGGAATCAGATTACCAACGGGGTGTAACTGAAGATTACTGCAGATGTAAGATTATGTTTTTAATAAAAAAAAAAAAGAAATAGAGTGTTGATATCACTCCTGTTCTATTTAAAGAATGAAGGCAACCCTCAGTGGGGGTGAAAAGACCCGATCCCTTCCGAAGTAGCGCAGCACAAGTAAACAGGGAGAGAGCGCGCGAGAGATTGATATTCCTCTTATATCCCATGGGGTTGTCTGTTCATCTCAGACTCTTTGTTTGCGGTACATTTCTGTGTGCAAGCACAGCGTTCTGCCGGGAGACCTACGAATCACACAGTGTCGTTTTGAGTGACTTGAAATAATGTCGTAGATTTGTGTTAAGACATGTTCATTTTTTCTTCTCTCTCTTCCCCCGGCTTAAAGCAGTTTGTTTTGGTCCATGAAAAAGCACTCAATGTTGTTCCTTGTTATTCACGTTTCAAGGTAAAGGCCTGGGAGGGCAAATCACATTATCACACAATAAAGCTACTCACCGGGAACTCCATACTGTCACCCTTTATTGACAATATTTCCACTTGATAGAACAGTGGTGGGTTTTAAATGAGGTGTAAACACATGAAGTTTAATCCATTTAATGTTTATTTTCCAGGCACTTCAGATGCAAGGAAAAAAAACAATAAATAAAAGGGACAAACGTATGGCGTACACACAAAACATGTCTTACTGGATTGCACGTGAGCTCTTCCACATTTAAATTTCACACAAATACCATGCCAATTCAAGTACATCACCTCTCAATGACACAATTCCAACAATTTCTAATATTCTCTACAGAACCGCAGGAGGGCTGGACTGATATCTTTTCCCCGACTGTTTCCAGCGCTTTCCCCCGCCATCGCCGCCGCCACACATCCCCTCTATCGATTCAAAACAAACGCGTCTCATTATGTTTCTGCTCCTTTTCCCGCCACAGTGCCGGGAGCCGTCCCCCTGGAGTCCATCCAGGGCAGCGCCTACGAGGAGAAGATCGTGCTGAAGTGGAGGGAGCCGGCGCACACGTACGGCATAATCACTCAGTACGAGGTAAACAACCCCATTAGACGCATTGATCCCCTTCCCTGGCGCCGGTCAACACACTCTGACTGTACATACGGCCATTGTTGTCCCCGTCCTGTCCGCTCCCTCTGAAACAGTGTGGGAGTCGGAGAGGGATTAATTGCGACGGAGAGCGGTTCTAATGTCTGCGTTACGTTCCTCTAACTAACGCGAGGCAGGAGAGCTTCCTGATTGCGGGAATAATACAACATTCAAAAGAGGTAACGTCAGGGGAGGACGTTGGCAAGAAGGAAATATCGACAGCAGTTGCCTCCTTTTTATTAGATCTCGCGTGGTTTATTGTTCCGTTGGTATGGTAGAAACCCGTAAGGTGCACATGCCTTACACACATGTAAAATCAGCCATTGATTCATCGATTGATTCTTTTCATTCTGCTAGAAGAGTCAGGTTTGAACTAAATAATGTATCTCTCTTGAAATACAGCATTTACCAGCAATATATATACATATATATATAATGTTAGAATAGGGACACGTAACTAATTTGTACCCAGCTCCAATGGAAATGGCCATTAATGACACATAAAACAAGCAATTAAACATTTTTTAATAGGCAATCGTTCATTTGCGGGATTGTTTTGTACACAATAGGGGCCGATTGAATATGAAAAAGTCAATAATTCTACCCAGGCAGACGAACGGCTGGCTGTTTATCCACTGCCAGAGCATCAGGGCAGGGCCGCAGAAGGACAATAGATGTTACCTCGGTTTTACCGAGACATTTCAATCACAGCAGGACAGAACCCAATGTCTTAATCCAAACAGAACGGAATTTATTTATTCATAAGAATAAATTATTCTTTCTTTTCCTTTCGTTTTGGTCTTTTTTTCTTTCTTCCCTCAACGCAAACAAAACTGTCGGGTCGAAACAGAGTCTGTGACGGTTCACCGTCTTCTCTTATTAGCCTGTAAGAGAAGACTGCATGCTCCTGCTCATGTTGTCGTGAGCATGTGCGTGTCCCATGCTCACGACAAGGCGGTATTGGAGTCATTTCTTTCTATGCATATATCCACAACTCTTTAAGGGGGAGCGTCCTTCTGACCTGACTGCCTTAACAAACAGAAGCTCCATTATAGATCTGCTGAAACAAAAGCCCCTGTTCTGAATAGACCCAATAACAGCATCCACCATCCGCAAATCACCCCTAGCAGCGAGACCGCCCCTTTGGGGCAACTGCACACGACACTCAAGTGTTGCCGTCTTTATTTTATTATCTTTCTGTTTTTCTGATGTATTTTGGTGTTTTTGTGAAGAAATGTGTATTCCATCAGTATTCCCTCAGTAGAGGCTTCCTCTCTGAGCCCGGACCCGGCTTTGATTTGACAGCATCAAAGAGCTCAAAGTGTGATGTGTCTGGTGAGTGTTATCAGGAGAGGTATACCTGGGCCGCTTCTTCCCTGGCCCGGCTCACTGATTATTACCTTCTCATTGGTCCCCGTCGGCTCCCCGAGACAGCTCTGAAACGGTATTATTTGGCTTTTAAAGGTATATTTTTCCTCATCTTATCGCACCACTCACAGTGCTATCACCGCGTCGAAGGAGCAATCAAAGTGGTGGCGTGTTTGGGTTGGAGACGCTTCCTTTCTTCCTGTGTCTCGGAGACTTTCTCTACCTTTCTCCATCACAGGACTACCCGCTTGTAACACTCGCACACAGCACACTTTTCATTAGGGTTATTTATGCATCAGCTCTTTCATTGTGTTGCTTTGACATGCCAGTTTTTTTATTTACAACAGACCAGCACTGTTAAGGAAAATAAGAAATAATATAAAAAATATTGAGTGGACGGATTTCCAGTTACTAAGCCCTGTTATTTGTTCCAGTAACGTTTTTCATTATTATTCTTAATATTCTTGCCACTCCCATCATTATAATATATAAAAACTTGTCCAAGTGCTGGCTGTTGTCAATTCAAATTCCTCTCCCTGAAATGTTATGATATGGGATTTGGCGAAGTGGACTCGCTCCACAGACAAAGACTAAATGAGGAGCCCACCAAGCATTTCAAAACTTGATGGACACAAATTATGCAGCTCTCCAAACTCCCTTTGTGCTCCTTAATTGGAATTATAATGGAGGCTTTGCTGTGGTGAGCAGAGGCATTTCCTTCAAGTGGGATGCAGGGGGGCTCATAGATATTTAAAATGGATATTAACAAAACACTCACCTTAATGCTTCTCTCCAGAGCTGCTGTGTTTATTAATGGAAAAGGGAATAGATTAACTGTTCTCTGCATAAAATGAATAGATTGCATTGTGTGTTTGGTAAAAAAAACAACAACACAGACCTCATGTCTATTACGCAGATAACCAAACCTTGTTAGTAGATGGCATCGCTCCATCGACCCAACTGAACCGCATTGATTTTGAAAGGCGGCGGCGTAAAACCCTGTTGAGCGCCATCGATGAAACATCACAGGAGGCGTTACTACTTGGCTTCCTTTTCTTCCCTGGTTTTTCGTTTCGGGAGGTTGTGTCGCGTCGATGTCCATTCGGCGCGACATGAGAGATGGTACATTCAGTGTGAATGGCGTGCAAAACAATTGAAGTAAGACCTGCTCGCGACATTGCAAGGACACCCATGTGCAGTTGAGCTTGTTGAACGCCTTAGACGCTCCTGCAAGGTACCATTTCATCGTCCTCCTCTTCCTCATCCTCTTCCTCTTCCTCCTCCTCCCTCCTCATGCAACACAGGCCGCGTCGAACAAGCACGTACGTATTGATTATTTTCTCCCTCTTCCCTCCCTCCTTCCCTTCCCTCGTGCAGATCTCCTACAAGGCGGTGAGCTCCTTTGACCCAGAGCTGGACCTGTCCAACCAGAGCGGGAAGGTGATGAAGCTGGGCAACGAGACCACCCACATGTTCACCGGCCTCTACCCGGGCTCCACCTACTCCTTCACCCTGCGCGCCAGCACCGCCAAGGGCTACGGCCCGCCGGTCATTACCCAGTTCACCACCAAGATCTCAGGTCAGCCACGCTGCGTGGAAGATCCATATAGCGCATTGCACTAGCCAATGGCTGTTTTTTGAGTTTTGAATTTAGAAGCAGGAAATCACATTGCTCCACCAGACTCGGATGTCGTCGCGCGGCAAAGTCTCGGCAAATGTTTATTAGCCACGCCGCTATTTGTTTTTCATGTTTTGTGGGTTTTTGATTCTAAATCACGGCTTTTGCCTCGATTTCTATGCAAAAGCAAGTTTAGGTGCTGTGAGTTTGTTTGCCTAGCATGGAGCTCTATGATAGACTGGTGCCTACTGTCTGTCTGGCTTTGGATGGCAAATCCAGCCCAGCTGCCATCCAAGATGTACTAAACAAACCATAGAAGTATGTGCAAATAGTACTTATCCTCTAGTGATACTCCTAATGCATTTTTAATGACTTCAGTGATGTTCAGCCGTTTGGTCAATTAAGTGCTCTGAGTTATAGTAATGCCTTCACCCACACAATCAGAACGGTCAAACACACGTCGCAACTGTGTTTACAGTTGCAGTAAGGCACAGTTTTCTTTTTTTACAAATTACATATCTTTATTTGAATATATGCACAGCACAGAAAAAATAACGCTTTTGAAACGTGGAAAATAAGAACAAATAAAAGGAATCAGTCAGCAGATGGCGTATTGAATAAACAGACTCTCCTGGTTTGAACTTATATTCAGGTAATCATTTCTTGTAGGTGTGCTGTTGCTATGGAATAACCCCCCACCTTGTTCTCTTGTTCGCCGCAGCACCTTCCATGCCCACCTACGACAAGGAGACCTCCCTGAATCAAAGCGACACCACGGTGACGGTGTTACTCAAGCGCGCCCAGAGCAGGGGAGCACCTGTGAGGTAGGCCTCCTTATTTAACACTCGCCACACACCAGGGCAGGCAGCCATTGTTCAGCATTTTGATTGTCGCTTCCACATTTTTCGGTCGTTTATCATGTAAAAACGCCACGCACGAACCACATTTATAGCTGTTTGCCGATAGAATCTTTCTTTTTACTATGTCAACGGTATTGCGTGTTTTACCATAGACGATGCTCCAATGCAGCTACAAATCACACATGAGTAATGGGCTGGACTCTGGACTGGCATCAAGCTACTGCCTTGGCCGTGTCAAGAAGCTTGTTTGTCCGGTGTTGATACGCTGCCAGGGGATTCCAAATCACCTGCAATTTCCTCCTCTGTATCTTGGTATTCTGTTATTTGTGGTTTTTGATTCCAGGCTTTGAAGGCTGAGAACAAAGGCCAGCGTGGCAGAGGCTCGCTTTGACATTACGGGCCTTTTATGTGCCGGGCTGCTTGCTGTAGGATACGGCCGGAAGGTAGATAGACAACATAGGACACGCATTCCGCCCCGCTGGATCCTTCACGCCTTGGAAGTCATTACTTGGCTAGCTGCTACAAACCTTTTGGTTTAAACTGCAAGCCGCTCCGCTAGAGTCTATGCTATGCATTAAATCTGTTGTTGTCAAGTAGTGGACCGGTTTATGTGAAATAGCATGTTTTTTTAGGCCATTACAGACACGCAAACGTAACACATACATAATACTGAACAATATGGCCAAAAATTATAGATGATATATATATATATATGTTTTTTTGTATTGATCGATATCGATAATTATCACGATATATATTTAACAATTATAATAATGCTCGTTTTCGCCATAGGACAGAACCCTAAAGAAATCAGAAGGTAAATGATGGTTTATAATAAACAATTATTTATTATCAGAACAAATAGGTGACCAACATTCAACAGAACCAACATGGCTTTATGTTAAACACTGAATAAATATAATTAGATAATTATGTAAACAACTGCAGTAATTCCCATCACATAGAATGCCTTGTTTCAAACGTCTCTCAAACATGAGAGAAGGCAGTATACTGAACAGTGATTAAAAAAATAATAAAAATGTAAACAACTGCTGGAGAGAGAGTAGAGCTGAGGGAGTGATGTTCGGGAAAAGTATTTTCACCCAGGCAGTGCATACTTAGCATCCATGACACTCATTAGCTTCTTGTAACCCTGTTTTCTTTTCACCATATCTTTAGCAATACAGTACGTAATTGCTCTGGTTGTTTCTACGTATCGCTTCGATTTCTTTTCGTATGGGTTAATAGGTGAAAAAGCGAACACATCTGTTGGTTGTCGAACTTCGTGAGTTTGACTAGCAGTAGGGCTGGGCTGGCTACTGCCTGGGCGGAGGCTACCGCTAGCATTATAGCGCAAACTCAAGCTTTCGGAGTGCGCTGTATATATATATATATATAGCAAAACCTACATAACATACAGTATATTGTTTACATGGCAACATAAAAAAGATATATCATACGATTACTTTATCAGCTATGCATAGCTGATACAGTCCATTTTCTATGATTATTGCCATCTCTAAAAATTATAATGTGGTGGTCAACATAACCAAAATGACATCAGAAAATGTAATTGCTGATGCTCCTAATTGAGCAATTTGAACAATAAACCTTGACACTGAAACTAAAGTGGCATTCTCGAAGCTCTCCAAAGATATTAGTGTAAATAAATGTCAGTAACGTTACTATCTATTGCCTAATAAGGTTACACAATGGTGATTGAGCCTATGTCCCACTGATGAAAGCCCTTGCTTTCATGAGCAGTATTATGAATGTTACGATCTTGGTGTCGGTTGGGGACATTCCAGCCATGCATTCAAATCCCAAGCGGAAGGGTTAGTGAAATGTTTTCCCTTACCCAGCAGTCCTTGTCCCACCAAAGTATGGCGGAGCTTACGCAAAACACTCGCTTTTCAACCCACTTGTGTGTGTAGCAGCGTACATTTTTTTTCCGCTATAGCGGAAAAAAAATCTTCGAGATTGCATCTTTGAGGCGTTTTATTTTGATTTACAGTTGAAAGCTCAGGCTACTGTTAAACGTCTTTTGAACAAGCTAAATTAATGCTGAGCTCCAGCCGCTGGCCTGGTGTGCAGAGGCTAGGTCCTAGGAGAGCGGGCTGATTCTCTCCCTCATATGACAAGGAATAAACACTAAGGCTGTGCTGTAAAGCTCAATTTTACAGTATCAACTCATCGGAGGCCTTCAAAGATTACCGCCTGAAGATCTTTAGTCAGGCTTGTCAGCTCATGTTAACCATATGTGTAGCCGCCTAGATTAATGCTCACGTGCCAAACCAAGTGAGCAGAGCCAAAAAGACAAGGAGTGAAGCGGATAATTCCATTATTATTATAATAATATATATATTTTGTATTATTCTAGTGAGAACAACTCAAAAAGATTTGACTCGCACGGCCATTCTTTCCACTGGGCTTGTTACAAAGCGCTAATTATAATTAAGTTAGCGCCGTGATTCAGCGCCTCCGCTAATTAGCATGCTGGGTGGCTCCCTTGTTTACCGTTGGAAGACACCACCAAAACCTCCCCAGACGAACGACTCTGATTCGCCTGTTGAGATATGAACTCCGGTGTGAGCCCCAGCTTCATTCGTTTTTTGTGAAAAATGGGAAGTAATTGTGTGCAGACGCTTGCAACATAATCCTTCAAACATGGCCATTGTCGTCAAATTAGCTGTACACGAGGATCTAAGAAGCGAATGTATCAACAGCTTAGTTTAATGGTGCTAGTGAATCACCAAGGAAGACTTGTGTTGACAGGCACTTGGCATTTGAAGGAGCACCTGGAGAAGACACTTGAATGAATCGACTCAAGCACTTTGCCAGTGAAAAAAAGCCTCTTAGCGGCGCAGATCCGCATGTAACTCTGCCATTGTTGATCCGGGAGTTTGTTGATGGCAGAAGGAACGGACGGGATTTCCCGCAGCTTTTGCAGTCTCTCAGATGTCCTGGGAGTCTGTGAAAGGCCAGTAAACTCCCTTTACGGCAGCAGCCCCCGTGTCTCTGGAAATATGAATTGCAAAGTAGGGAAGGTGGCGAGGGGTTGCATACCGTGCGATTATGCTGCAGGTTGAAGTATGAAAAAATCCACTGGGCTTTTGACGTTTTTTTTTCCTTCTCGAGTGACATGCAGCGGCTTTGAAATGAATATAAAAATGTTAATACCCATAGACTCGGTAATATGTTAAGCTTGTCCATCATTCCCAGTTTTAGATGTGTAAATGTTTCCAATAAATAGATATGACGATAGTGGATGGATGGATGGCTGGATGGATGGATACAGATGGATAGAAACAGAATAATACAATCCGTGGTTTGCCAAAGGGCTCCCTATTAAACATCCTCCAAACACATTTGAGCCTGTCCGTAGTAATTCTGACGGCCGCGGAATGAAATGTCGTCCTAAGATGATGTCATGTGTTTTGATTCTGCGCTACCAATCATTCGGTAAAAGTAGGTGTCACTTTTATACCCGAGCCGGGGAGACATCTCATCTGAAACTGGCCAAGCTCATCATGTAGAATCAGGCTTTAAGTCCCCGGGTAGCTTGACATTTGACAAGGGAGGAGAAGCAATCCACACTGGAGGAGAGTAGCAGCGTACGCCCGCGCGAGGCCTGATTTGATAAGGCAATCTGAGCCCACTGATTGGGTTTGGAAGGTAGCACAGCCCCAGACGTTTTCCAACGGAGACAATTTGGACGAGCAGATGTTTTGCCGCGATACAGTAGAAAGTGCGGAGGACACGGTGACATCAAACGATGCCATCGCTTAATGGAAATAAAAAACAACGGTGGAAAAAAAGAAAGCAGCAATTGCAAATGTCTTTCACACAAATGTGTACTTTATACAAAGCAGTTGCAACTGGATATATCTAGTAATACTATGTGTTGTTTAGTAGCTTTTCTTTTTTTTTACTGAAGCAAAGCAGTCCAATTTCTTCCAATGTGTGTTAATTAAATAAATGCATTTCCCAGTTGGGTTGCGTTGCTAATCTCCCGGCGGGAACGACGCAGCGAAGCCAGGAAGCATGTTTTACCAGAGGGGACGCTGTTTCTTTAAGAGGATTAGCGACCTGTCTATCAGTCATGTCGTGTTAAACTAATGTTTGCAATGGCCCCTGATCGGGAGCACGAAGACGCCTTCGCGCCTGCTAGCATCGCAAATAAATGTTTACATGCCTCTCTGGAATGAAATGATTTGGGACGCTTGCCTTATCACTCACACCACTACATCCTCCCTTTTTTTTCCTTTTCCTACATAACCTTTCCCTTGAGCAAGCTGTCCAACACACACACAGATACAACAATTCAGGTTTACAAGCTGGTCAGAAGGACCATTATTTCCTCATTTTGTTAGCTTTCTTATAAAAGACAATTGTAGACCTCTTTCCTCCGTGTGGTCAGAATATCTTGACCAAGGCATGGAATACAATCTACTAAATGATTTTCAGAATAAAATATAGTCTCTTAATTTCACATAGATTCTAGGCCCACTTGCCTCCGCATTACTGCAACACGTATCCCATGAATCCGAGCAGCCAACATAATTTACAGTGACGTCCTAATTTGTTTGGCCCTGACAGTGTTTGGACACAGGGGACAAATAGAGCCAAGGGAAAGACAGGAGGGGATAGGGAGGGAAGGATGCTGGGTCAGGAGAAGCGGGTTACTTACGGCTCCTCTTAAATCAGACAGATAGCAGGCAGATATAGGGCCACCGTAGCGCAGCGTGCTTGGTTCAATACCGTGAGTGAACAGCCAGGTGAACTTATTAGCATCAAAGAAAGAGAGAGACTGTGTGTGAGAGAGAGGTAGAGAGAGAGGGGGGGCAGGGATGACCGCTGTGATTGAAATGCTCTCCATGGCCCCTTACTTCATCTTCTCAAACAGCCCCGCAGTCTCTCTCTCTCTCTCTCTCTCTCGCTTTCTCCCTTTCTCCCTTTCACTCTGACTCTCTCTCTCTCTCTCTCTCTCTCTCTCTCTCTCTCTCTCCCCCCCCCTCTCTCTCTCTCTCTCTCTCTCTCTCTCTCTCTCTCTCTCTCTCTCTCTCTCTCTCTCTCTCTCTCTCTCTCTCTCTCTCTCTCTCTCTCTCTCTCTCTCTCTCTCTCTCTCTCTCTCTCTCTCTCTCTCTCTCTCTCTCTCTCTCTCTCTCTCTCTCTCTCTCTCTCTCTCTCTCTCTCTCTCTCTCTCCGCCTGTCTGTCTGTCT
>OMKX01000858.1:0-11363 GCA_900302425.1 Brosme brosme
CGAAAACCGTGACCACAAACCCGTGATATTACCCGAATGCATAAAATAGAATTTGATTTTAGAAAAAAAGTTAACAGAGAAGCACACACACCAAGGACAGAAAATAATAAAAGATCTCATTGACATGGGTGGCCCTTTATTCAAAATAATTTGGTGAATCTTGCAAATGCTGATTTCACCTGCTGCAACAGAGTGACACTGCCTACCTTCTTTGACAAGGTTCTCATTGAAGAGGCTGCTGAGGATGGAGGCGGAGATGTTTCCGTTAGCCAGCAGGATGCCGGTTAGCATGGCCAGCTTGTTGCGCTCAGACTCGGTGAATCCCTTGAGGAACAACAGCAGCTGCAGAGGTAGAAAAAACATAAACATCCATTTTTTTCTTTGGGCAGAATAAGTTCCACATTTATCGAAGACATAAAAATGCCTTTGTCAATCTATACAAATAAGTTATTTAATGGAGGAGAAGCAGTGCTCTAGGCCTTCAAGTTGCGGTTTTGCCTTGGTCCAGTGAACTCACAAAACAGACAAACCTTTTTAATCTCCTCTTCGAACCCTTTCTCCAGGTACTTGTAACGCCTGATAAGCTTGTTAAAGACCTGAAGGACATCGAAAGGAGTGGGTTGGTGAATAAAGAGTTGTGGCATTTATATTAGCAGAATTACATTACCAGTGAGGCGAAGATAAGTCAAAGTGAAAGTCAATAAGCATGTTCACCTGTGCATACGCCTGCATGGTCTCCAGGTCTTCTTGTGCCGTGAAGAGACAGAACTCTGTACGTGTCAGATCATCAGACAGAGTACCACCCGGGGCTAGGAACACAAAATGAATAGCATAAATATTAATTTAAAATGGTTTGATGCTCATTCTAAAATCGTCCTCAAATAAGTGCCCTTTAAAAGTGTAAACAAACCCCCTGTTTCAGCTTGAATTCCAAACACTGAGATTTAAAAAAAATGTGTTTTGGGCTGGCAGTTCTAGGAACGGGATATCTTCATCATTCGTTATGGCTCACGGCGACTTTGTCACTTTCTTTATTCTAGTACGTGTAGTTGAGTAGGAGTGTTATAATGAGCGATGTTGTATATGAAGTACCACGCAGACGGTAGCAGTAGCATACCCTATTGGTGTAGGCGTCCTTTCTCAGTGACGTCGAAGTGCCGCCGAAAAGACACTTTGCCGTCACGAAAAGAACAAGGCTCGAGTTTGGGAGCAGAGTAGAGCGTTTACAAATAGGTTGGCGGGGAGCGACAAAAATCTAAGATTTTACACCAGTTTTTTTCCTGTTTTATTTTAGTAACCATACCAAAATGGCATATTCTATGTTCAAGTACTTATTATGTCCGATCCTAGAGGACAGAAAAATGATCTCAGGTTCAATGGCACGTTTAATGTAAAAGCAAACACACAAACTGGGATCAATTACCCAACATTCCGCCAGCCACCAGGATGTCGAAGAGGGTCTCAGCATAGCGGCGGTAATCAAGCTTGGCGCCAGAGGCGTCGAGGAACTTTGCGACAGCCTCCAAATCAGAGCCAGTTTGATTCAGACCTTGCACTATACTTTCCTGAAACTGGGTAGGGTCAAACCTCTCCTTTTCATCTGTTGAAAGGAAAATTTGGTCAAGGTGCATCCTCCGCGCAGCCAAAATTCCAAATGCTACCAGAACCAAATCAGGTGATTCAACAATAACAATTACATTTAGGATAGACCGCAGAGATAGCCTCATGAGACCATCCACATATCAAAGTTTGTGTTTTGCAATGATTATCACTATGTTCGTCAGATCAGGATGGGCTTGTTAAGAGACACCAAGAGCATCGCTCTTGGAAGTCTTTTAATGGCTTGATTGGCTTGAGTTTTTTAAAGAACATAATACCATGCCCATTTGTGGACATCAATTGCTACCAAAACAGATTCATTTTGAAACACAAACTTGAAAATATGGATGGTCTCAGAAGGCTAGTGGTATCAATACAATAACAATATCCACACAAAAAAATACAGCACCTTAAAATATTGTGAACCAAAGTCTGTCCCCCACTTCTGGGCCAGCCTCTGTTCAGCTTCACCTCACTGTGAGGTTATTAATATTCATCTTCCGAATAATTGAGAGCAATGATTGTTCAAGTGCTTAACATCTCATTTAAGTATGAATCTGCAGCATCCCATCTGTGCTGCCATTTACTGCCAAAATTAATTACCAAAATAATGAATTAACACCTGATACTGTCATTAGCAAGAGTCGTGCTCAACAGAAGGAGTGGAAGCAATGTCATTAAGGCGCCCTAGGAGCACACAACACTGGCACTTGACATGGACTTCAGCTGTCGCAGCCCATTTAGGACACAGTCTGATAAGTGGTGCATTGTCAGAAGACCTTCTGCGCACTTAAGTTGAATTTCGGATGACACGATCCCAACCCATTTCCATAGGCCACTCTAATCTACAAATTGTTCAGGATCTTCGATCTTTAAGAGTACAGGATCAACGATCACTGTCAGTTGTTGCTTGTTTTGCTCCTTGTTCCAAGGAGCTATTCTGAAATTCAGTTTAACTGATGCAGGGAGTACATGCGTGTCCATATATATGGCAGACACTAGTCAATTGATATTTAGTATCTAACGAAGTCACAACTCAATGTCTGTAGTGTAAAGTGTTGAATTGTATTCTCACCTCTTTTTCTCGTTTTGAAACGCTGGCCTGTAAGCGTAGGCTTCTGCTGCCGTTGAGTACTCATAAAAGACGGCCTGGAAGACAAAAAAAACGGAGAAACGTCACACGTGGGGCATACGTCGCTTCGTTTGGACATAGGCCTCATGTAGGCTTTGGCTCATCATTGCGTATTAGCAAAACTTTCTATAACCTAAGTAGTATTATAAACAGAAAACTCAGTTGAACCCACGACTTGTTACGAGACAAAAAATATGTGTTTATGTATATGTTGGGTATAAGAAGTGATTATGAAGTTGTAGAAGTTGCCTCTTTAAGTCACTGATACCAGCGGTTTCCTTTAAAAGGCTATACTGTGATATAAGATATGTATATAATACTAAAACTATTCAAATAAAAAAAATCAGAGTGGTATTAACATAAAAAGATAACCATGTGCTTGTGTGTAAGAGCAGCAGGCACGAAATTCTTTATGTATCCACCCCACTCATTTCCTCCATAGTGCAACCCCTGAATCACGGTGAAACGCTGTAATTCGTCTAGTCATCCAATATACATGTGTAAAACACACGATGACAACACATTGTGAGAAGTCGATGACCGCAACAACCTACTCAATGGTGATTTTAATGCATTACAAATACCTAGCTACGTTGCGTCCGGGCTGTATACTCCAGTAACTAGACTAGGCCAAGCCGTGTGTCTAGACAACACCACCTCATGTTTCATGGCATACAATCGCATTTAAAAAATAAATGTATTGTGAATACTTGCTATGGTACACGATAACAAATGTCAACTTACCTAAATCCTATTTATGTCCAAAAACTGTCGAGGAAACACAAATGAATGTGACAACACAATGGCTAGAACGGACCCAGATTTAGAAGGAAATGGATGTTCACACTGCGCATGCGTCGGCGTGGCCTTTCACGTTACACATCTATAAACTCATAAAACACTTTAAGAGCAAGTAGACCTAGAATTGTGCTTTTAATGAGTGAGGATGTTTATCGTCCCTATAATATACCATGTTTTTATTTGTATATTAAGATATCGCGTTATAATCACGTAGTTGTTAACACTCGTATTACTTTCGTACACATTTCATCCTCCCTAAATAGATACAAATCACTCGCCATTTTCTCAATTTATGGAGTCAAAACTGGCCCATGGTCAGTTTGTCCACAATTGAATCTGGTTAAACATCCAGTCTGACCAGATTCGTTTAGCTTCCCATACATAATGTGACGCACACAGAGCAATCACAATCAAGCAAATTAGTCACTTTGTTGCTATCTACAAATATGACACAGGAGGGGGGTGTTGTGCCGTCATGTGCCATAGATGATAGTCAATGAAAAATGTAAATCCCTCCCGCTGCCTCCTCCTCCCATGCAGAAGGTGATTGGGAACGTTGATCCTAGAAGCTGCTTCAGCCTGAGCCACTCCCTGTGCCTCTGGACCTCAAGTCCTCCTCCCCAATGCTCCATTCAAAGTCTTGAGGGCCGGATGGGAGACGCGTCCAAACTCATCCAAACTAGTCAAAGTTAAAACAATACAGCGGGGAAGGGGTTCCGAAGCCACTCCAGACCTGAATAATTACCCCGGGATTCTTACGGATTAATACGAGGCTAACATTTCTGATACAAAAAAAGGCAAGTAGACACGTTTTAATATTTTTGAAAACGGTTGGAGGCTGTCGGTAGTTGCTTGCCGACTTCTCTGTGACTTGGTGGCAGTTTCTACAACAAAACGTGTTTCAGCCTCACTTTTACTCACAAAGTAGCCTACAACGATTTCCTTGATTCATTCATTTATCTCCGCTGCGTGCAAGAAGGGGGTTGGGATATGTTTTCCTCAACAACAACGAAAAAGCCTAAAGAAACTGGAATGTGGTCTCTGGTCGGGGTTTGCACATCCAAATCAAGAGTGTTTTAAGGACTGGCTCGTTAATTGCCAACATCTGCGTTCTCTGATCTCCAGTAGGACACTAAGTGAACCCAGTCAAACCAGTACAACTCCACAAAGGGGCCAAAAGTCTAACCGTTGATGTTGCTTGATAGTATGTCGGCAGGAAAATGTGCATGACAATCAAGACAAATGTAAGGTAACGTTTGACAAAAACAAAGCTGTTTGTCTAGGAGTGTGGACAGTCGGCATTTGAAGATGCACGTTTTGTTGTTTTTTGCAGTGTTTATTCATTTGCCTAAGACTGGAAAGTGTGTTTGTGTTTGGATTGGAAAGGCACAATCGAGAAAGTCCAACAGGAGGAATAAAACCCATGATCAAAAATGTACTCGAAAAGTCGAACGCGCTTTTTCACTGTTTGGTCGAGACTCAATGGTCCCCATTATGGACTCACTAACTTACTTGAAGCACCCATCCTTTAATTAGTGGACTATCCTTATCCAACACGATTCAAGACATGAACAACCCTACGTTTAAAAACAGTTTCACTTTATAACTCACTTACACCCATTATCTTACCTTCCATCCTTTGTGATACAAAACTTGATGTGTCATTGTGTAGGCTATTCTGTGCTATGTCATATCAGCCCAAAAAATGTAATTGGGCAATTGATTTTGAATTCGATGACTACACGTTGTTATTGTACAATGGAAAGTGAAGACGCTCAAATGCAGGAACTTAAGTTAGGACAATAAGAAATTCAGTCTAATAGAAACTGTCTACAGCTGTAGATTTTTTTCCCAAGTTCAATGCTGTTTTTTGGCAGATGGATATCCTAGAAATATATAATATGCATTTTCTTTTTCTTTTAACAAAGATCAGCAAAGCTGACTGATGGCTGATTATTTTGCAAGTAACACATGATGTCATCATGTAGACTAGTCCTGGGGGAATTGTGGCCACTGCAAATGGGATAGTTCTATTATGGCAACGATGAAGACTTCAGCAGACATGGCACCTTATTTTGAGCTCTAAAATCACAGACTCATGACGTTCAAGACAGTTGTTTGTTTTATCTTATTGACTACTCTCTTTTTGTTATGTTCCTCAGCAATTTAAAATTCAACTGGTTGAGCAGTACTCCATTTTTGCATTTCCTTTTTTTGCCTTAATTTATCATCGGAGCGGAGCAGATTGGGACAGCTTATCTTTGCGGATCTAACAAACAAATCATCTTTGAAAGATGGTGTATGGTTTCTATTTAATAAGGAAGAATATTGACATAAATAACAGATGCCTAGTAGATTAAATATCAGGCTTCCTAAGCCTATTTTATCAATGGCCAACCTTTCTTTATGTGCTCATTAGTGCCAGTAAGAAAGGTGGAGCAAAGAAAGAAGTCACGATGTGTCTACCAAGTCAGCTTTTTCTCTCGCCGTCTCCTAATCAAGAAACGTTTCACAGTTGATTGATAAACTAATGTGATGTTGCTTTCTAATGTAGTGTGCATCCGCCGACCATTGCCATGGTGATAATTTATATTTGCGATTGCCTTAGTGTAGTGAGCTGTTATTTTCTTTGACCAACAGAGTAAGAAGGGCTTTACGTACATCCCCCACCTGAGAAATTCAGCTGCACAACCACCTTTTGCAGTGGCACTTAATGGTTGAGGTTGAGGTATCATGGGTCTTAACATCCAGACAGATGTATCCCTGTAAGGATTTTCCATAAAGGAACAACAGAGCCGGGCAAAACATCACCAGTGCACTACCCATAGCGGACCTTCACAACAAGTGTTTCCACGTTGCTGGGACTTTGAAACACATGAACAAGGAGTGAGAAAGTCATGAGAAAAATGCAAAAAGCGGCTTTCAAGCCAGTTACAGAAAAGTATTTGTTCATAAGTTGTGTGTTTTATTAACTTTGCATTCCAGATATTTATTCACAAATGCCCAGGAATTTCCACCACTGTCAGACCCTTGTGTCCAGTGAATTGTGGGGATTGCTGTTTTTTAAGAAAAAGTTGATGAAGTTATTCGAACTGTTGTTTCTGATTAGTTCAAATCAGTTGCAGACAGTAGATGTCAATTTTCAATCTACAAGGCATTTCCCTGATTGAAAGTTTTGATGTAGCAGAGATAGTACTATCCTTGATGTCTGACTGTCAGCCACGTCTGGTTGCTCTTAAAAACATTCTCTGCCAGCCCTATTTTGGACAAAGTTTGGATTTCTTTCTATATTTAGAGTAGGTGAAGGCCCCAAACCAATTCCATAGTGCCCTTTCCCCACTATCTTTATGCGATTAGCTGGAAAGGTTAGCTCCTTCTGTAAATCGCCACCAGCTGAAGGAGTCCACTGTGTAACCCAGACATGTACTCTCCTTAAACGTAGCGCCCTTGGATACCAGGTCAGTCATCCCAGGCAGCCGCCTATTCCTCTCCACTCTCTAAAGCTGTGATCTGACCTGCTCTTTGGCAAAGCTCTATCAGAAAGGGCCTAAATGTTTGTTTGTTTTTGTGTGTGTGGTGATGCGACCCACGCCTGCTCAGTCTGAATGTCATAACTGACTTGAGTTTAGTTTTAGTTTTAGTTTTGTTCTGAGCCATTCTGCACTGTTTTCACACAGCTTCTCTCAGGCACCAATTTTAATGACACAATATCTGTGAGGTGTCTCGCCTTTAGCACCTATGATACGCTCACTGTTCCCTTATTATGAATTAATAAAAAAACTTACAATCAACTTTGGGAGTTGTTTACATCTTTGTGCCTGCATTCTTATATATATATATATTTTTTTTTTTCTGGAGGCACCTATTAATTGCAGGCAAGGGTGGAGATGCATGCATGACTTTGGTTCAGTATCTGAAAATCGAATATTTTCTGTCCAGATGACCATGTGGTACAATCTGGGTCATTGTCAGGGCACAGAAGACAAGCATGTTGCTAAATCAATTGATGACGCACTTGGCAATATCAGCTCACTCCTCTGTCAATAACACAGGCATTTTATCTTCTTTGGGGGCTAACGCACCCTCAATAACCACAGAACATTAATCTGTAGGAAGTATAGATCTTTTGACGAATGGGTTTATAGCCACATCTGTATCCTACTGCATAGTCTGACCACTGAGAAGATGCAGAGGAGCAGCAATAATATGAACTTCCATTTGCTTGAATTCTTTCATTCGTAAAATCTTGGTATAAACATACAATGTATTTGTACAAAAGCGAACATATTTCATCTGAAATATCCAACATCAAATAATATTTTATCAGTCTGGAAATTAAATTTAGCCTTATATTAACTGATGCACCTCAATAATGCTGCATTGGTCTGCTGTGAACTCCATACCAGTCAGCCATCTTGGTAATCCTGTATGAATTTAATCATTGCTGTCAGGCTTCCTCTCTTGCAGGATTTGACATGACAGGCAGGAAGTTCATGCAGCCACACAATCTTTATTAATGGGATTGTGTCACTGGCTGCATGGCAGCTCGCTTCTAATCTGGGCTAGTGGGTTACGAGCCCACGATGACCAGGGGTGTGGCCAGACTCAAGTCACTATTATTAAGTATGTAGTCACTCTGAAATCTAGTAGTAATACAGTAGATGCATATTGCTCCCGGATCACACAGAATGAATCCCCTTTTAATAATTTCCATCTAATTACTCTGTGTAGGTCTAATGGGGAAGCACAGCAGTATCTCTGGACACAGCCGTCCAAAACCTAGACCTTACACTGCACATTCAGTTTCAATCAACGTTTTTCTCTGTTAAATACATTGAAATAGCCTACAACTGTTGGTAATTGCTGTGCCAGATATAGGAATGGTGAGCATATGTTGCCCAGGCAATTTCAGTGCAGTTCTGTTGCTTCCTTTATGGAAAGCCTCTGAACGTCCATCACTTTGTATTATAGGTAGGGATTTATAGGGTCTCCAACTCTGGACCATGATTGCTTAAGCCAGTGTTTGATGGGAACATTTAGTGATTCTGTGTAGGTGGATATTGACAAGCATGAATAAGTGTGCAGGAGGCCAGGACTTTGTGCCACTACCTTTCCATCAGTGGTGGTAAATGGAAAGGTTAGATTATGACCAAGCAATGAATCAGGATAAATGCATGTTTCATACTTTTTCCATTGGTGCTGACTAAAGAAATGTTTTGACATGTCAGCCACTTTTTCTGACATTCTGGTTAAGTATATTGAGCTGCCTTATTTTTTTATATGTGGTTTCTTAACAGGGATAAATTGGTAGAGACCAGCACTGAAGAATATTCTGTTCCTCTCGTCTGGGTACGTCAGTTGAGAAATGCTTAAGGCCTATAAGGATTTAGGCTTTCTGTTCGGAAAATTGAGTATAAGAGTTAAAAAAAATGCTTGCTACTCTTTTTCAAATGGGGTTGTGCTCGTGCTGAGTATGAGTCTGTCTTTGAAAGTAGAATCTGGCCCCCCTACCAAGAGCTGGAAAACCTTTTTTATGGGCTCATAACATTGTGCCCTCCAGTAGAACAGAAGTCATAGGGAGTAAATTTGTTTTGGACAGAACTTTTGGACAAAATAACTCTCCAAAACTAAACCTTGGAGTCCTCCCCAAAATTCCCTTAGACTACTAGAGTGTTAATTGTTTTCCAGGTCTAAAGACTGATACTCACAATAAATGACTGAGTCTCACAATAAATGAAGGCCATCTTAAACATTCCAGGATCCCATCTTAGAGTTGTTGACGTCTGTGTCAACAGCGATAAGGCAATGGGATGAGGGCCGTGATATTCATCCTTTTCTCCTTCAGTGCCAGATTGCAGGAGTTCCCCTCCAACTATGTAATAACCAGGATCAGCCCTGCCTCATAAATCTGTTCTTTATTGACAGTCGAGTAGTCCCATTTTTTTTCTGCATTAGGCGTAAATATATCCAGAATGAGCTATCAAATACTCAATTTCGGTCAACCCTCTACTTGTGAGAGATAATAATTGATTTTAAGTCTTAGCATTTAAGAAAGGAGATTGAGATTTTCTGGCATGGTAATATCGTCATCTAAAAGGTTTACGAGAGGAAAAGCAATTTCTCTCTGCCTTTACTTTCCTAATATTCCTTCTGAATATATCTCATTTTTCATTGTGTAATTTCAGACCGTTTGTGCATCTTTAACATGCAAATAAAATAAAAGAGCTTCAGCACCACAATCCTTAATTTGTGTCTCTATAGCCCTTGACCGAGGCTGATATGCACCAGCTCCTATGTTGCTCAATTGAAGTAACATCACTGCTTTTGCCGAACTAAAAGAGCGTGTTTTCTTTTCTCTGCTGAAGGCAGCAGTGAACAATGATGGATGAGCTTCAGGCCTCACTGTTACAACAGCAGGCATGGGTTTTGTGGACCAGGCCTTGAATGTGCCTCTCTTTTATCTCCCATGCTATAGCTCCAGGATTACTGAGCCAGAGCAGCCAGGGGGGAAACACTGGACCAGAAAACTGCCATCCCAAGCAGGGTCTTTGTCCCTATGGCCCTCGGGCCGCGACCCTATACCCTTCCCCAAATATAACCCCACAACTGTTTGGATATGGATACATAGGCTAATAGTTTACTGTAGTCAAGGATTTTGAGGAATGTTCAGAGATGTTAACTGGCGCTAAATGCAGCAGCAGACCCCAACCAAGCTGGACGATAGGAGGTCAAGAGCAGAGTTCTGTTATGCAATTCCCCGGTGGACTCGTTCAGATCCACAGCTTGCCGAAGCTGTATGAAGTAATCATACTGCTACTCCCTCAGACCACCACTGAACAAACATGGCTTCCCTAGAGTATATTTGTGCAGGCTATATTTAGTGTTTTGTTTCTATCTGATCACAAAGCCATTCTGTGTTGCCTTTCGGCCAGGTTTAATAGACTACTGAAATAACAGCCTTTTGTTGGAATAAGAGTTTTCTCATTTCTGCCTGCAGATATACATTATAATAGGTTCTCTGTCAATTCTCTGTCTTTCAGGGGGGAGAAGCAGCTGCCAACATGGAGGTGAAGACTTCACTTCTAGACAACATGATCGGGGTCGGCGACATGGTTCTCCTAGAGCCACTGACGGAGGACTCCTTCATCGAGAACCTAAGGAACCGCTTTGACCACAACGAGATCTATGTGAGTTCCTGTGTACTGCGTGCTATGTCGCACGCAAATGGGCAAATGGGTCTCCAATGTGTCTCATTGTCTTGACTGAAGCTTTTACTTTACTTTCCGGCACCAGTCCCATTCTGCCCTCTATTCCAAATGTTAAAATAGGCCCAGTTTGAACCTCCCTATGGAAACATGCATGTACTTTTAGTTTTTTTCACATCATCATTTTTGATATACCACTGGAAGCAAAAATACAAAATACACACAAGGAAACAACGGTGGCTCAAATGGCGCGACCACACTAACCCAACAACCAACCAACCATTCAATAAATCCTATCACCGTGGAATGTAGATGATTCCCTTCTAAACAAAGCAGGACATCCCGAGCTCAGGGACGTGGCTATGTGGCCGGCTCGGTTGCCTGACAATTTTCCCACTGCAGTGAGCCGGCCTGGGGTGTGTGTGAACTGGGGTTCCTAGATCAGCATGTTGCCTATGGGCTTTGTGCTATGCCTCTCCGTGGGTTTATCTGCGCCCCGCTCTGCATGTTGGCGGCTCCAGACACCAGCCTCCATGATTACAGCTTTGCTTTTCAATCCCATTTGCCCAGAAGGGCCTGGGGCCCGTGAAATGATGTCACCACAAAGGGCTCTGATTGGCTCGGCA
>OMKX01000860.1:1436-11529 GCA_900302425.1 Brosme brosme
ATTCATTCACATCACTATGAACATGACTCACATCGTCAGTGACTGCCGTACCACTGTGAACAATCGGTAAATCGCCCGATGCAAGGCAGGAAGAGGAACTGCATTACTGCCTTCAAAATAAATCGCTCACTTCAAAATAAAAGCATGAATACAAATAGTCTCTAACTTGGAGGATTCAGAACAACATTCCTACTGACCACCCATTTAGAGGGTTTATTGGTCCATTATGATCGGAGGCGCATCCATGTCTAGAAACACGCGATTCCCTGGTCGTCTTAGTTTGATTAGCCATGATCAGACTCAGGTCTTGGTCGCGTACAAAAAGTTATTACAAAACATAACTGTAAAGACAAGGAAATTGCATTTCAAACAATGAGAGATGCAGTCAACTTCCTGATTCCTTATGCTAAATATCTAGTTTTGATAGTTTTGTGTAGCTTAACATCGGTATCGGCTGATATTCGCCTTGTTGACTGCCATCGGCGAATATGATGACATCCACCAATACCAGTGGCCGATGTTTATCTGTTGTGTGGCATCAGATTTGAAACAGTCATTTTTGACAAAAAAAAATGTTTGGTCATGTGAAAGCAGGTTATATTAAAATGCTGTTTCATAAATTTGTGTGATTGAATTTGAGCTCAAAAATAATGTGAAGAAGGGCTGAAAGACTTTGAAACAGTTCAGAACTTTTTCATAGTTAAGATTACTTTGTGTCCCTGGCACAAAAAAAAAAAAAACATCAGTATCGGCTTTCGGCCAAATTGTTAGTTAAAGCATTGGTATGGGCACAGAATTTCACAATCGCATCCCTAAACAGGATAAGTTGGAAGTCATGCCACCAAGCTGGAAATCTGTCAGAAAAGCTTTCATTAAGCTCTTTCAATACAATGAAGAGATGTTTCATAAAGAAGACATGAATTAAACTCCGGATTTAAATGAAAACCTTATGATTGTTGACCTCCAAAAAAGACATACAAATCTATTAGACACACACAGACACGCGCGAACACACGAGAATACAAGTCATTCTCGCATGTGTTATGGAAGTGTGTAGATGACCCCATAACGCACTGTGTGCTTTGCGTTCTGCTCTGCACTGACCCGATGGAAGCCGTGAGTAACAAGAAGGTCTGCTTGAACTGGACCCTGCCGTCAACAGCTTGAGTACCCAGAGAAAAAGAAAACGGGCCTCCAATAAAATGTCTTCGCTGATGGAAAGCCACAGCTCCTTCCTCACTGACATATGGGGACTGAGGACAGAAACTTGGCATACATTATTGCCATATAATAAACCTAACACCTATCACTGGGCAGAGTGACAGCTTTACTTTCATTCCAATAAACCTAAAAGCTTGCTGACATGTGAGAGTGTATAATTAGGGTATTCCGGTGCCCTTGCCCACTACACATGAACCCATTCGAAAGTTCCCACATTGGTTCACTTCAAACATAAGTTGACTTAGCTTGCATTACCGTATTAGTTAAAAACAGCCTACCTGGTTTTATTAAATGTGTTTTGTATTATCATTATTTTTCAAATACAATTATTTATTGATTTTCTTCATGAGACTTGAAAAATGGGGGGACATATTATTTGGGTCGTTTTAAATTTGGGTCAATACGGTAATAAAAAAAAGCTGTATCCAGTGTTACACACACTCTTTAAATTGCTTCAACGTTTTCCTGCATTCTCTACACAAAATAGGAAGACACAATTAAATACTATTTACCGGTATCTTCTGCACTTCTAATGAACCCAAAATTAAACCATAATACAGATGTGTCGAGAGATCTGTCACCACCTTCCTCTTTGATAATAAGCAACCAGCGAGCTTTTAATCGGGGTCTCTGTGGTCATGTACATTGGTCACATAGTACTGGGTGCAGTAAGGTAAGAGCCCTGGCCAGCACGGCAAAGGAGCAGTCAACAGTCTCCATCACTGGGGCTTTCCTGAAAGGTCTCACCCAGCCATGCAAGCGGGAACCCTATCCCCCAGGGATGCAACACCAATCACACCACTGAAGCGTATATCAGAGCTTGTATTGCTCAAATGTCCCCAATCGCTCTCCTGTACTCACTCAGTGATCATGACTGTCTGCACTCAGAAACTACCTTGAAAGAAAATGGTGAAACAAATAGCGGGATAAACCATCAGCACTCAAGCATCCTTCTTTTCGTTTTCCTAGCTCTATCTTCTAGGTCCTTCTCCTTTCATTCCCTGTGGCCACTGACAAGACCCTTGACGGGGCTCAAAAAGTGACCTAAATAAATGACTAGGCTGCCTTACAGCTTGTCTAGTCAGCTTTTTATCTTTCTATAAGTAAGCGTATAAGTGTCTTTATGTTCTCATATTCTCTGTCCAGCTAAAGCAGAGGTTCGCATTGCAGGTGCACAGGTACTTTGTGCAAGTTGTCTCAACTCAACAGGGTTTCCCATTAATATGAAAGCCTGTGTTTCAAGTTGAGCCCAAAAACCTGATAATGAGTAACTGAGAAGATTACTAGTCACACTATTAACAACTTCTGTTGACAGCTCATTTAAAACAACAAGCCAAACATGCAAGCCTAAATAATTCAGAGTCAATAAGAGACTTCAGCAATGCTAGCAGCCACATCACCGAGCAATTAGTGTCCAAATGTGGAAGGTGAGAATATGTTGCAGTTTAAAAAAGGGCTGTTAAAGAAATGAATGCTGTTCTGTAATTGTCAATTATTAAATAAAGCAGATGGTAGAACAATGCAGTCCTCAGTGATTGACACAAAGTTTAATCTCATTCTGAACTACTTGAAAATACCCTGTGTATTTTTAAGACAGATTGTTTACTAAAATAATAATGCTACGTATAGCAGATAAGCTTAAGTAGCATTATATTTATAGGATACCATCATGCATTGATAGCTGAAATACTGAGCCATAAAATGTATGGCACATCCTTAAATGTTGCTATAAACGATGTGCAACACCACGGACACAACAATGAAGAATGTACGAAAAAAAAATGTTTCCCTATGAGACCAAATTGCATTTCAACACACCATCAAATTATCTGGAAAATTCCTAAATTGTTTTAGTTGCAGTCAATATTTATTGAGCTAGAAAAGGCATGGCAAACCCACTTCTTCACTCTTGATGCATTGCACTTAAAATGTAATTACCCAAGTATCGCTTCTGGCGGGACATTTATCATACACGCTGTTCTGTTGGTGAATATAAGGGATATACATGGCCAGTGGTTGTATGTAAAAACAAAATGACACTCCAAAAATACACATCAGTTAAGTAGAGTTTAAACTCAAGAACTAAGAACCAGAACATGGATAGCTTAATGTAGCTGTACCACTTATGTTAAATAATGCAGTTACCAGTTGAACTTGAACCATGGAACACAGTTACAAAGTTTTGACTGGTGAATGTTTCTTATGCAACTAACAACAAACACTATTTCAAAAAGCGTTTGTGGATTTTCCCCTTTACAGAGCCTTTTCTGGTACCAAATGTCCTATTAGCAGAGAGACCACACTGCTCTTGCTCTGCATATACACCTAGTGCAGGCATTTGATGGACCCAGTCCATCAAATGCCATTGATGACCTGCCAAACTAGAACTCAGACACCCTTTGTGAAATCTGCCTCACTGCAAAGTCAAAACAGTGGTGGTGGTTGTGCAAGGGCCTCTTAAGAGGGACTGTGAGGGCAGCCACCCAGCCAACAAGCCTGGAATTCAGGCATCCAGCCAATCAACCAGACCGGCTGCCCCTGCTGGGCCAGGAGTCAGTGCAGTCTTTGTCACACCATAGCATGTCCACTCCAAAAAGGCCAGAAGGCGGGACAATAACCAGCCGGCCATCCAGTCAATCAAACCGTTATCTAGCCATCAGAACAGGTCTGGTTGTCCATTAGTCTTCCAGTCAGCATCACATTTGTGTTCCTAGTTTTCTCACAAGAAGAAACACAGCATGACACAATAAAGCAACAACACATGGTAAGCCAGGTCCAAGGCAGATATAGAGTATTATTCAACTGCTGCAAGAATGTAAAGTACACAATTACGGAGGCAATTACGGTGGCAGATGCTGGCTGAGCAATACGCAGGCCATTGTCATCCTTCTGGGTTAATATCATGTTCAGATACCGTTTTGGGTAAGTGATGGCCAATGGATCATTTGAGGTATTTTTAATGCATCATCACAACCCTCACCATCATAATAATGAGGAATAATGTATTTATAAATATCATTTTTGTGTAACTGAAGGAACAGTGCTGCCATAGCTCGGATTAGGCTGTAGTTAATTAGGGGAGTTGCACACAAAACTTGAGCTCGATCACGTTGGTGACCTCGCCGTGGCGACAGGTCCGCTTCTCACTGTGCTCCACCATCTGCTTCCTGCAACCAGAACCACCATCCCCAAAACGTGTACCTGCTTTCCTTATGTACACTCTGCTCTCCATCCTTTCTGAGCTCCTCTGTATAGGGAACCGCCCATACCAGTACACATAAGGGGAATGCTTAACACAGCTTGCCTAACAGTATCTACCATTCCTCGCCCTTCAGCACCTTCAGCTGTTCGATCAAATGCCACCCATTTTCTCTATCCTTAAAAGCTGCTGTAGGTAAGGTGTGAGAGTTGCAAAGAGAAAAGAAGAGAGCAGGAGAGAGCTAAATAAAAAACGCCCCCCCTTTACCTCTGCTCCATGCCTCCTGATGTTTCTCGGCTAAGTGTTTAGTGTTTCTGAGAAGTGTTTCATTCCCGCACCTGTGGCGGCGCTATGATAACGGCAAATGCCCGCATGTGATTGACAGGCAAAACGGATTCCCTGAACCAATCAGGGAACAGAGTTCCCGATTGTTCAGAAATTAGCTGGGAGTGGTTTAAAAGGTAATCATTACATTTAATATAATCGTATTTGTCTCATGCAGAGCCAGGCGCAGTCAACTAGAAACAGATATTCTCACAGAGCATTTCACTCACTAATAGCTGACAGATGGCATTTCTAACAAATTATGCTCAAATAAAAGCTCTTGCGTGTAACCTAAAGCTTGTTTAAGCATTGATCCTCCCCAGAACCATTCCCCCTCATTGTGTAATCCAGTGAATTGGTTATAAGGAAATTGTTCTGCCTCAGAAAAAATCAGTGCTATCCTCCGTTTATCTGTATCCATTAGCTACACTGGTACAGTAAAGGTTCTTGCTCTACCTTTAGAGTCAAAGACAAAATGATTGAATGATTTCAATGGCTTGAAGAAAATCCATTGAAATCAAGACTTTTAGTATCGATACTTTCAATGAAGAAAAATACCAAAACAACTTGAGAGCCAGAGATCAAAAGAAGGGGAAAGTATGAAAGCAGCGTGAAATAATCAAAGTGTATACCATTGATCAGTCTCTGACAATACATCTTTGCATGTTCAACTAAAGTTGAGTTCGAAAGGAGTGTGAACCGGCTGACTTCAACGGCAATTACGGCAGCAGCTGATCAGGGGGGTAGCTATTGATTTTCCGCAACGCCTCTCATCCAGTAGCTTACTCCCATTCCCTGCCCGGTCGCTTTTCCCACGGACAGTTAATTGTTATGCAAGAGGGCGGCTTTCCGAGCATGCAGTACCTGGGAACCAGTTACCGAAAAAATAACCGAACAAACATCAAATACACACAGCCATAATCGACGGGGGCGTGTTAACAGCAAGAACCATGAGTGAGAGGATGGATTTTAGCTGGATGCTTCAGCCACATCAGTCATCCCAGCCTCATTCTCTCAGGGGACTGAGGGGCCAAGTGTGTAGGCTGGGGGACATAAGGGAGGAATGTTTACGCAGTAAAGGGACATATTTGTAGCACTAGTCCTTCAATATGCTATTGATGCAGAAGAACAAGTATACACGTTAGGACTTCAGCTTTCAACGCTAAAAGAAACAACATAATTTGCAATGATTCTGCATCCTAATATTCACAATCATTTTTTAAGTGAAAAATAATAAAGTCCGACCGATCCTGGATTCTAGGGGCCGATGCCAATATTAGGGAGTAAAAAATGACCGATATCTATATATCGGCCAATATCCTGGGGGTGGAGCAGCTCCTTCGGATTGACTGCTCACCCTCCAGCAATGCTTCAGGCCACAGCAACATTGCTTAAAACCATGAGCTAAAGGAACAAATGACATGTAGTATGGGGAGGAGCTACTAACCATCACACAGAACATGATCTAGTGTTGGGAGTGTACGTGGATGTGCTCAGTTAAAGCATTTAGAGGTTCAACCACCACAGTAGAGGATTTATAAACAGGTGATTACGTTATGTATAAATCAACACCATTTCTAACGTTTTCATAACGGCAAACATATACGCCGATACAATATATCTGTGATAGGCTAATATCGGCCGATAAAATCGGCCAACCGATATATCGGTCGAGCACAAATAAATAATATGTGCAGTAACTGCAAAAATGTGCAGTGACGACATTTATTCTGAACCCCATTAACCAAATGCAAAAGTGAATTAAATCTTTTCTCCTAATGTGTGTCCGCAGACATAAAAATGTGCCAGGCAATGAGAAAGGATAACACGGAAATCAACTTTACAACAACAGAACAGTTGACAGGGAAATCAAGATATTTGTGGTTAACTCCCACTGCAATCATCTTTTTAAATAGAAAACGTGTCAAAAGCAGAATTCTTCTGTATGCATTAAACACTTTTACGCATGTCTAAATACTTCAATTAGGACGAATAATCTGTGCTCCAAAAAACATTTTATATAGTTATATAGAAAAAACAACATGTATATACTGGAATCGTATGTGAGCCAAGGACAATTGTAGCAAGTAGTCAGACATAAAAAAACATGTTTTCTAAAGCTAAAACAGCACTAAAGACAAGAGGAGCATTTGCTATTTATAGCAACTGATTTTGTATTAAAGGAGGACTCTGCTGCTGTTGGTGCTGAGGCTGCTGCTGCTGCCCCGGCGGTCTTTTCTTTCTCTTGCCGTATGTTGGTGCCCATTATGGTCTAAAACGTGGGTTTGAGTTGGGATCAATGGCACATCATCGCTATAATGCACAGCACAATTGAATGCACAGTATCTTCCTTCATTTTATGAATAATTCACTATCGCCCATTTTATGAATTCGGCATCTCTGTGACAAGTCTTTAGCGTCTCCATATGCAGCAACAACAAGCCTTACTGCATGTTAGCAGTATGCAAACCAATAGAGTGTGCGCAGTCCCTCCCCCTCCTCTGTAAGACAAGGTTGAAGTGAGCCGCCCCCATGTCACCGACTCTCCACCCACACCCACCCTCAAACTCTTAAGAGGGGGACACAGGGGCAGGGAATCCCTCATAACCTCAGAACTGGCCTCACTGCACTCTGTATGTGTATGTTTATTTGTGTGTGTGTGAGAAACTGCACAGTCCAAGACATCAGGGAACAGCTGCCACTAATAAAATCCCTTCATGATCAGTCCAAACACTGCTGCATGCTATTGCTGCCATGTACCACCATTAACTAAAATGGAAAATGAATAAAGAGTAAGCCTATGTATATTTACCATATGTGTTGCGCTTAACCCGATCCTTATGATTCTTATGATCCTTATCCTCCTATTCCAAGTATAGCCTAATTAAGCTTCATAATTTAGTGTAGGGTTTTCTAAATAAAATGTGCTTATTTAATGGGAGATTGCTGCAAATTGACCCCAAGTCTTGGGAGCAACAAATGGAGGCTGGGGAAAATGTAAAAGGGCAATTATAATGGTGACAATGGCAGCAGGTCAAAAACACTTCTTAAGAGTTGAGGGAAGCATAAGTAACTCAAAACCTACCCTACTCGGCTGCATGTTACCAATACTCACTCATGCACACACAGCAATAGAAGTAAAAACACAGTAGAAACTTACTTGGATTGTTAACTCAGTGCACTGGGTTTCCAGACTTGCAGGATAAAAAGGCTTTTACGGACAATAGCACATTCAAGCACAAGAGATAACAGAAACAGTGACAGCAGGTCTGGAAAGCGACGATTAGCCTCGACTTAAACGCTGGAGTAGAATATTGCGTTTCCCGCGGCAACACATTTCAGCTGGGTGGCTTGCTGACTTCTCTTCGCTACTCTTCTTTGTTTCCTTTTTTCCACCTTCCGCTTGCTCTGACCCCATCCAGGCTCTGACCACCACTACCAGACGTGCCTTTTTCTGAAGCTGTATGGAAACCTATCTTTTCATCGTATCCGGGGTTTTTTCTGAATGAGGCATGCTTACGAGAGGGAATTAGAAAGCTTTGCTCACGAGCTAGCTCACGCTCTCTCTCTTCTCTCGCTCTCTGTGTTGCTTACTCTGATACGCACTGCTCACCGCTCCCTTCCACTCCAACCCTCCCTGTCGAGATGTCTCTTCTTCTCCAGGTCTTGTTTGCTCTCTAGCTCTCCAGCTTCCTCCCTCTCGCTCTCCCCTCTCTCAAAACAATATAATTGCGATGGCCATCCTTATGCCACCGAGAAAGCCCAGCTGTGTATGGACCTACTTGTATTAACCTAGATGCAAATCTTCGTAGCACAACAATGAACCAGATAGCGTATTTCTGACCCATATTTAAGGCTGCATGCATTATGTCCATACATCTGGACATCTACCCGAGCAATCAACACAAAAGCACCTGTTTGCAGACCCTCCTTTTCTACACCCGCCATCCAAATTTGGGGCTGTAGTAGTTTAATCTTTCTGCTCATGTCAACAATTCAACACTTCTACAGTCAAATAAAGCATGCGGAGGAGACAAACAATCTATTTAATTTAATGGTATAAGATAGCCCCCTACAGAGCACATTTTTAGCTCTCTTCCCTGGAACCCCACTGTGTAGTCCGATGCCAGAGAGGCGAGGAAAAGTTCAACATCAAACAGAGCTTTACCAGGGACTTATCAGCAAGACAGCATTGCTTGTGGGACGTCGGACCAAACGGCGTTAGGTTGTTTCCCGTAATTGACCAGGATTAAGGGTGCATTGTTTAACAGCTAGAAATACAATACTGCTACATATTGAAGGCCAGTGCCAAGGAAAATAGAAACCATTTGCATCCAGGCATGCTCAATTTCCCTCTTAAACTATTTGTATCAAATAAATCAATGCCTCTGCCCACAAAGTCATTATGGGCCATCCTGGATTTGCCAAAAGCTATTTGAGGTTTTTCGTTAGTAGACACAAGACTACGGTTGTTCACAAACATGAACAGAAGAGGTTTCATCTTACAAGTTACACGTCAGTTCAGCATCCAAACATTGTGCTAAAAAAGCTTGGACATTACAGAACGCTTGATTTGCACAAAGGCAGGTACCAAACACTCTAATTGCAATTAACATAAAATGATCTCACTGTATGTATAGCCTCACATCACGTCAAGGTGAATTTGGGTCTTGTACCAAGGGACACACTTAAGTGCAAGAATCATTTGTTGTTTATACTGATTCAAAAATATAAATATGTTGATGTATATTGGTTAACTAGAGAAGTTTACTAGTGCTGTTTGATCCTAGCAAAACAATGCCAACATTGACTTAATAAACACCATATCTCTAGTATCCGGACGCCTATCCTGCAAGGGGGCAGAGGTTTTGTGAAAATGTGTTAGCCACTGCTGAGAAAAAGTGCAAATGATACAGCTTGCTTAATCGTACTCCGTCCAGTGATTGTCAATGTAAACAATTTTTACCTTACCATCAACCTTTGTGACCAAAATACTTTTAAAGAAAAAGGGGTACTGCAATACTTGAAGAGTTGTGTGTGTGTGTGTGTGTGTGTGTGTGTGTGTGTGTATGTCTGTGTGAGAGCTTGTGCGTGGGTATGTGTGTCAATATGTGTGTGTGTATGAGTGTGTGTGTGTTGTGTGTTATGTATGTGTGTGATTGCGAATGCGTATGTGTGCGTGTGTGTGTGTGTGTGTGTGTGTGCGCGTGGGTGTGAGTGTGTGTGTGTCTGTTTGTGTGAGTGTGTGTGCGTGCATCTGTGGGTGTGTGTGTGTATGTGTGTGTAAGTGTGTGTGTGTGTGTGTGTTTTGAAGAGAGGGAGCGATGAGCCACTCCACTCTGGGTTAAG